>DWQT01002245.1:0-14563 GCA_018244895.1 Myscelus amystis hages | reverse complement strand
TCATATAGGTGTATATATGCATGTGCATATATGTATATACACATAATATACCTCTATGTATTTTTTTCAGCTGTCCGGTTATCGTTAAAGGCATTTAATTGCCTCATTTGGAACTAGATCACCTTGTGCGAAATTGTGTTAGGAGTTTTTAATAATAATAAACAATACACTTAAGATAAAAACCGGCAGTTCATATTTTAATAACACAGTTATAACAGACGATCCATTTAAGCCGGCGCTTGTCTTACCAGCGCGAGATGTGATTTTAAAAGATCATTTTTCTTGAATCACCTTGGGAAATTCGTGAAGGAGAAGATCGTACACTTTTCTTTTAACCTACTTTCGCTGTTATTTTCTAATATCACTTTAAACGTAATATAAATTGGTTTGTGTGACCCAACACCGTCGCCATAGCTATTAATCTGCAACCAAATTGATTATAATATTTCTAGAACTGAACCGCGTACCTTAGCGTAACACAAACCGTGTTTAATATGTTATTTTATCCTAAAGTTGCGATACAAAGTTAAGACACGTAGGTAACTGTAGATAAAGTTAGTGTTTAGTACATGCACCAAACTAATACCACGCAACGTAATTATATCAGTAGCTTATAAACTTTGGATACACGGATCTCAGACATGTACATGAATTTAAAAAATTTTACGTTAAAGTGCATTCGGTTATTTTTAAAGGTAGTTGAAAATCGACCATTTGTTCTACCACCGTCCGACAGCGGCTGATAATAAAATTTACGAGTGTCCCAATGGGCTGTTTTTTTGATACATTGCTGTTTGGATCAATATATTTTCAAAATATCTGTGTGCAAACTTTTTTCAACACAATTTATTGTATTGAAAAATGCGGATAAATTTCATGCAAATATCCGTAGTAATAAAATTTGCTTAACGTTTTTTTATCGGTTATAAATTTCTAGTATGTTAAGTCAAAGGAAATTGTTTCAGAAGTTCATTTCATATAGAAAATACTCTGTTCAGAAAAAAAATATTAAATAATCTGTAGTACAATTTTTTTAACATGATATATTAGTAATGCAATTAATCGTTTACGCATACACGCATGCATTACTGTTTGGCTTTCATACGGCTTTTGATAAAACAATCTAGTATTGATTCTATTTCCTATTTCGAAGCTTGCGCTATTAGATTTGTTGATTGTATGAATAAAATCTGAAGCGAGAGCTGGAAACGTTTGTTTAAAAAATGTAGGTTTTGCCCATTTTATCACAATTACGCGTATTCTATTTGAATAGTAAGGAAACCTTTCAAATAAAATTCATAGTTCTATTCCAAATACTGACCGTTTACGTTTATTAATATTCGTATGTCGTAGCGAAAATATGTTCGTTTCACAAATATGGACACAATCAAAGCAATAAAGCAAACAGTGATGTGGAAACGCATTATTATTTGTTCGTCGAGCGTCAGTTTATGTTACAAGTTAAATTGCGAACAGTAAAACGGCCATAAAAGTGGTCGGGCTGGTTCCGATCCAAAGATAGAAAGAGAAAAATACAGATCTACGTACATCTTTTTATGTGTATGCGCACTTAGTAAGGTGGCTCGCTTACAATTTTACATCCTAGCTTCTAGGGCTGCCCAACAGTGCCCAATAAAAATCAATATCATAACTGTATAAAGTAAAGATCTTCTTTAAACTTTATACAGTTTCACACCCCTGTTACAGTTATAATTTAAACACGAAGACGACTATTGCGGTGCCAAAAGAAATAATAAAATAAACACTCTTCGAATTGTCCTTTAAAAAGAAACCACTTAAACGATAAGCGTATGAATTGATTGCCATCAGCCCTAAACTATTACCTATTCCTTATCCATTGTAAAGACGTTGCAGTATGCACTCGTGGAAAAAAAAGCACTCACTTATAAAAGTGGCCGCGTCGGTTCAATAATCGAGGTAATCGAATCACGAATGAGTTTTTTTTCCTTTCTTGCTTACTAACATCGGAACGAGATAAAAATAGTCGGAGTTCCTTAGCACCAAGTTAAATAAGCGTTGAGGCTTTTTGTTTTTGTTCGGTCGTGTCCGATCCGGGTATTGTGGGCTCGCGGCGGCTGCGACCCGGCTTTTTGTCAATCAGAAGTCCCGTTCGCGCGATTCTCACCTGCCGCTCCATCCGCGGTTCCTATTCGATAGTGGCTTACTTTCCCTCACGTCTGCGACACTCGAAGTAGAGCAACTCTATTACTATGCCGCGCAGGTCCAGATTCTTCTCAACTCGCACAATGTAGGAAGGAAGCGGCCGGGTCAAACAAGAAGGATTTGTTATCATGGTCCCCGCGGAAGACGTATTGCATAATTTATACTCTGAGTACCTGGGACGAGTAATTTGAACGGCATACACGTGCCTGAATTATTAACAAGATCGTCTCACAATCAACCAAACTCTGAGGGGAATGATAAAAATTTACGACATTACTGTCCGTGTAGACGGTACTTGGATCATAGGCTAAACACTCTCTTCTGTTTCCATCTTTTATTACGTTCGCACTGCGCCGACTACAGTGTTACTCTCGATTTTTGTTTTGAAATACAAGCATATATCCATGAATACAAAACAATCGTTTTACGCTGTATACTTATTAGCTTTTTAAATCCTGTTTAATTAATCCACGTTTTTGCTTTCCGTTATATGAGAAACTGCGGCTTAGCACACACACATATATCTCAGAGAACACTACAGTATACAGGTCACCTCATAATCTTTTCCTCCATCGTTAAAGCGGGCTTAAACTGAATTTAAACTATAAAATGCAAGTGTAAAAAATATTTCCTACATTCAACGAGTGTTTCGTGGCTGAAATAAATATTTTAATGGCCAGTACATAGTATATTAAAACTTAGGAGCTCAATATTTCTATTTTTTCATATTGTCACGCACTAATAGTTTATTATTGAATAATATCGTTCGTGTTATGGATGGATTATGAATATTGGTTTTGCGCTAAATAACCAGCTGTTAATGGACATATGTAAAACAGAACCAGCACGAAAATAATTTTACTAAACGTGCGGAAAATTTCACATTACATTGCAAATCGTATAAGCATACATTACTTTTGTAGTGAGTTTTTGGCTATAATATCTGTTATGTTGGAGATAGACTGTTCTAGAACATGTATGGACTCAATATTGATGTTGTGAAATATGACGCTTAGAGGCCGCTGGGGCAGCCTGTTCAATTAATCGCAAATAAATAACTTAACAAGTAACACGTATTTTACCCAACAAAACCTACCCTTATACAAATTATACCCCCATATAAAAACATGCATTCCTAAAGAACGCCTGTAAAGATAGGTCTTACGCTAAACCGTGTTTTTTAAATAATTTTAAACTGCCAATAATATATCTGAATTTCCCTTCTGGGTTCTGAAGGAATACTGATAGTTAACTATTTGACACGGAAACTTTTATGCAAATGTCCCACGCGGGCTCGTCTGTCTAAAGGGTGATTGCTCTCGGCTCGTTGCCGGCATCGATACGTCAAGATAAATCACATGCGATTTGTTACTTTAGAGCTATGCATGTAATACGAAACTTTTACCGGACTACGCGAAACTAGGAGACATTTGTCACGTATGATTCTGCAGGAACACTCCAGTTTTCAACAATTACTGATAACAAACCATTTCTTTATATCATTCTCAATGTTAATATCTTTTTTTAGGTATCTATATTCTTAAGTGCTGTCTTTTTAATAAGTGTGTTAGACCAGTGCGGTCCAATAATACCTTAATCTAATTCAGACTGAAAGGAGACTGGGAATCGATAGCGGGGCGATAAAGAGATATTCATATTTATTTTAGTACCAAATTATATAATCATAAACCTATTTTGAGTAATCTGGAACTTTGTTACAATGAACTAATTCTGTTACCTATAATTATACCGTTGCAGAATTTTCGTTTCCCTATTTGATGGTAGAAGTTATGCCGAATCAGCATTTACCATTTGCATGCAAAGCTGCTGGTTTTCTAACTTGGATTGCCTATTATGGTAGATTTACATTTGGAATACGAATCAAGAGGAAGTTACTCTTTGTATTTCGGAAACAAAGCGCTAATTAAGACTAATCGAAAATGGAAATCAGGAGTATTCACCGAGACTCACTTGTTTTTTTTTATAACATTTTCATAATTCATGGCAAAATTACAATAAGTGCAAATCCAAACACAAGTTTCGTTACCTTACCACAGTAAGCAGATGCTTTGGGTTGTCTATTTCGGTGAGAAAAGCTGCGTTCAGAAATAATAAGATAAAGTACATTTGAATTATAAAATGAATCTTGAATTTATAAAAGTACATTTTATAAATTCAAGAAATATTTTAAACTTATTGTAGTAATTATTTAAAAAAAATGTTTAACAAAACTCTCTTTAAGACATATTTTTGTTCTTAAATAAAACAGAGGAATTTCATTTCGTCCGTTCTTTCAAGTTTATGGCGAGGAACAGAAAGCTTTGTGCAATGCCGGTGCAAAAACAAAACGCTGAGCTCAATGCAAATGAGTGTAAACACGAAAACAACTGCGCTCCAACTTTAAATCGTGGCTTATTAATTCAAAATTAATGTTATTTAGGCTACGTTGAGTATACTACGAAAATATGTTGAGTAATTTCTTAAAAACATTAACGCTTTCCCTTAATATACCCATTATGAACATTGTATAAGACCAATAAAATATTTCAATTAACTTTAGAAGGAAAACGGTTTATATGAATAAGCATTTTGATGAGCATTGTAAGTAAAGTTCATACATATATACCTACGACACTTCATGTTAGGAATATAAATTACATATTTATAAAGTAAAAGTTTGGGCACTTCGTAAAGGGGATATTTTACATAAACTAACGCATGCATATGTTTTTATTCATTAGCATATATCACCGTTCCCTGGACGCATCCTATTGAAATAAAGTCTCGGGTCATCCGCGGGGTATCATAGGTACTCGTAAAAGTGACTTCATCAAGTTATCACCCGCCCGCAAGTTAAGTTTATGAATAAAAACGTTGCTATTTATGTGAGAAATATTTCATACTGTAAATGTTATAGGTTAGAATATGACATGTGTTCAAGTCTGTTAAGTTAAAAACCATCGTTTCCCTAATTTGCTGGCTGTTTTCACGTATTGCTTGAAGAACACAATATTATTTTAGTCTCAATATATAAAATAAAACACTGATCAAATCATTTACACTAGTTCATTGCAATTGCTCCATCTCGTTCGAGTATATTCTGGAAGAATTCAAAATAATACACGGTATTCGAAATGCGTAACTTTATCATGTGCCATCATTTGAGAAACGTAAATCAAATTACCATAGTATACCATACTTTGGACATCAAGTTGTGGTAGACCGGATGGAAAAAGTCTCCAAAACATAGCCCCGGGATTGTTGCAAAATAAGTAAATGACATAACCGTAGAGCAGTATGGATCTTGGCCTAAAACAGCACACGTGACAGCTTCGTGTGTGCCAATAGCAGCTCTCTGTCATATACTGACGAATCGCGATCTATGGCTGTTGTATGTGGTACAGAAACCGCTCGATAAAGATTTTTGCTCTATCCTAGATCATAGCATTTGTCGTTTAATTATTTCACGGTTTCACAATAATGCTTTTGTCATTTTGTCTTAAATAGTTTGCGCTGCTAATAATAGCATATTCGCATGCTACAAAAATTACTTACGTTTCCGTAAATGGTATATATTACATTAAAATAAAATCTAAAATAACGATATATGTACACGTTATACGTTGATCCTTCACAATAATTAATGTATGCGTTCATAGCAATACAAGCAAATGTGGTTCCCCAGACTCGTCCTCTTTTTGGAAAGGTTCGGCGCGCGGGATGAGGTCGTCCTGCGGGATTTCATCCTCGTAAAAGCTACCACGTGAACTTTGTATTCATCCCTCACAGCATAGTGCTCCGTTCAAAATGACTATTGCTATTGATATTATCTCCCACCGTAGATAAAAAAATATATAAACAGTACACGTGGTAGTTATTTATATATTATTTTTGAAATGTTCAGCACGGGTAAAAGATTTTTTTTATTACACAAGCGAATTGATAGATTCAAATTTTCACTCATTAATCATCCCGGGAGCGATATTCTAGTAACTTACATAATATACGAATGATTTTGGTAACTACGAAAATTTTAAAGTATAGGGCTGCCGAAATTATGAGTCGGAATGTTACATGAAAGTTCATTGGTACGACTGTATGCCCGTAACGCGCGTTTAATGGAAACACGTAGAGATCTGTAATGACTTGGGAAGAAAAAAAGTACATATTCTATCTGGGGGCTGGTGGTTACTTTCATAATACTTCTTCCTAGTAAAGTTATGTATGAAAAAGTTTCTCGAATATATTTTATCCGCTAGTTACATAATGTGTGTCACCGCTGTTCAGCTAAATTGATGACTACGCTGAATTCCTAACATTATCGTTATCGTTGTATTGAAATAAAATGGAAATAATTTTAATAATTCCTCTGTGCAGTTGGATCGTCTCTTGAATAAGAATGTTTGTGTTCTTTTTTTAAAATTAGAACACTTTTGTTTCACGGAACAAATCGTTTAAATGACGGTAAGTACGCTACCGTGGTTCGATAATGAAAAATGATTTTCCAACGCTACAAAAATAAAAGTAGCAATTTCGATTGTCTTATTCTATTTTTTACTATTCATAAAAGATAACAACCATAGACTAAACCTCGATATTTTTTAATCTGTGCTAAATAAACACGGTCAGCTATAAATATCCACATTGTGGTCTCATACAGGCCATTTCACAGAGAATTTCGGTGTAACGCTATCTAAATTACGGACAAGCCGTGGGAAGCTGGAGGCATCTATTATGCTCTTGACCTACAGTCGACCGACCAAAAGCATGAGTTAACAACCATCTCGTCGTTATTAAGAAGAACATTGGTTCCACGTTATTGTAAAGAATTATCTACATTCAAACCCATTTTCCATAGAATTTATTTCACTTGCTATCCATCTTTAACAGTTGTTATTTAGACGAATCGTATTGACTATTAATTAAACTGTTCAGTACTAACTTGTACAGTTATATTAAAGATACTTGCGTTAACTACTTTCCGTTTACTCCTATATAATCAATTCATTAGAGCCATCAATTGCTCGAAGCAACTTAACCGACGGATACCTCGTTTTACGACCAAGTGCATTGTATTACTCATGACATAGAATGTGCAGACATACAATAGTCACACGATATATACTCGTCGACACTCATAGGCCAATCATGAAATGCCGTTATTTGCAGTTATTGATTTATTGATATTGAATGTCATAAGCTCTTGGCATTGAAACCAATCAGCTATCTAACATAGATTTGTTTATATCTGTAAATTCAGCTTTATAGATTCTTCGGATTTTCTGGTGAGTTCGTTTAAATGCTCCTTAGGAATAACATTATTAGTATTAAATAACTAGAACTGTGATCAAAAGCATATGAATTTTAGACACGTTTATTATAATTAAGAGTAAATTATTGTTAGTGCCTCTTTCCTGATGCGTTTATTAGAAAGATGTCTCTTTTTTTATAAGCGTAGTTATAACTTCACCATAAATACATACATATGTCTCGGGTATTCCAAAGGAGTTCAGCTTATTGCTTTTTTTTGTTTTCTTTCGCCGTAAATTTAAAATCTATCTCGTAAAGTATGCTCTACTTACACAAACGCCTAATATACGCCCTCAACACTGATAGAGTTTCGTAGATATTGTTAAATACAACTCTTTGCGATTGCAGCATACTTGCTACCAATATCCAATTGACAAAAAAACGATAATCAAATCGTATCGATTTAAAGAAAATAGATTTGTTTAAGAAATTCTGATATTGGTTTTACATCGCGCCCCGCTGGTTACCGGTCCATGTCTGCTTCTTCGCTGTTTTCTTTTTCCTATCTTTTGTACATCAATTTTCTTTTCCGCCAAGCGTCGGGACGTTAAAGGCAATATGAGCGCAGCTATGAAACATTTTGCTGGGAAAATCACATTTGTGACGTCATGCGGGAAATAAGGGTAAAGAGCATTTAGAAGATGGAAGCGACGGTCTTTGATTCTTTGTGGATTATTCTTCATAAGAATTGTTTGTACCTCCAATATGAAGAAATGCGACTCATAAATATCGCATTACGTCATCGTATATTAGTTACCGAACATTTTGTTTATTTTAATATTCACTTTTATCGAGTTTCAAAATTTCAACATTATGCTAAGAAATAATTTGTTTTTGCGTTTGAGTATTTTTAGTTAAATCAGTATCTTACTTAGAAATTAAACTCTATCATAAATCTATTGAGCAATACTTGAAATTTCAGCCTCTAAATAATTATTATTTTCTAAAACCAAGCGTGTAACATTTAATTTTAACTCATAAAGTTAGAAAGAATTAGGAGAATAAGCAACTTTTCATATTTGCATATTTAATAGTGATCTTCAACATCTTTTAAAGAGTAGCAAAGGGAAATCCATTGGGTTATATAGCAAAATAATAAATTGTTTTTTAAATTATCCCTCCTCACCTCTTTGTTAATAAGCGCTTAATAATAGTTTTAACTGTCACATCTTTTGTTTTGCTCCGACTTTGAGCATTTAAATGTAGCAGAAAGAGGTAGAAATACGGTTTGGACAATGTTGAATTGAGCTGTAAAAGCTCTCGTTAGTACTACAAATTTAGTTCGTAATAGAAATTTACACTTCAATGGACTTCTGTAAGGAGCTGTTGGTAATTCGCCAAGAAACGGGTTTTCTGTTTGAAATACCATTACAATAGGCGTCATTTTCTTTTATTGCATAGGATTGCTTTGCTCGCTTTTATTGCATCGTAGCCGTATCCATCAGGAAAATGGATTGTATGGGGTTTGATCATTTATTAATTTCGCATTATTAATTATGATATGTTTTATCGAAAAAGGGAAGTTGGATAGGTACACTTCTGAGAACTGAAAAGCGGCTTAAAATTACCCCATAGACTTCAAACCTCAAGGTAAATATCGTTTACGCCCCAGGCCTTCCTCGGTTGAGGGAAACCGGAGCTTAGCAGCCAGACGTAAAAAGGATTACAGCTAAAATTTTGCTAAGTTGTAAGTCTAATAGTACACCAATCACGAAATCCGCCACTTGCTCAGTAGCGGAAAATGTGTCCTTTAGCTGGTGTAAAAAACGTGTCTCGTGTTTCCGTCTCCAACAATAATATGAGGGTAAACTACGCAAGACAATCGTCGTAAGGAGCCTATTTATTAAATCCATAGAAATAAAACCAAGTGAAGCGTCTCTGAAGGAATCGAGGACGATCTTTATGGAGCTTGTAGATTTAAACAGAACACTATTTAATTCTATTTAATATTGGTACTAGTTTTCTTGAAGTCTTTAAAATTTCGATTATATTCCTGTATAAAAAGACCCAACAGAGCAAATATTTATTTATACGTGAATGATTGATTGTTAAATAAATTATATTTACTTTTGTGACCAAATTAAATTGTAACAGAAATTATAGAACGTCCTGTCTAAACACTGCCTGCCTCGTTTCCATCGGTGTTTCTATTTCAGGTGCTAGTCAGAAGCGCGTGCAATATTGTTATTGATAAAACATATCTTTGACAGTTAGACATATATTTGTTATTAAAATATGAAAACATTAAATAGTAATTAAATAACCAAGTTCCCAACCTTAACGAATGTGCGACCCAAATCGACTTAACAACCTATAAAATTTCATATAACTTTTAAACTTGATTACGAGTAACGAACATAATACCGTCCCTTTAGATCTGAATAAGTTGGCAACACTTAACGCAATTTTGACATTAGATATTCTTGTTGTTGGAACGCGGCATAACTCGGAAACGCGGTATAAGTTGGTACTCAGCTTAACGAAGTTAACGGTATTTGCGGTAAATATTTTAATGTTAATTTGTTCTGTTTGTGGAAGTTTTAATCATCTTTTCACTAATATGAAAACAGGGATTTAACTTAGTGTTGGGAATTTGAAAATGTCTTTTTGTTTTCTAATGTGTGAAAATGTGTTCGGTAAACAAGTTTAGCGATAGACATTGTTAAACTATATGGGGTGCTGATGTCCAAATTTGGAACAAGATTTGATGTGCATTATCGTCAACCACCTTAAATGATAAATATTGAGCCAATTGTAAACCAGGGTTCTCTCCAAATTCTTTGCAATTCTCCTGTTACAATTCTCAGCTTATTCTTTTGTTCCTTCAAAATAAATTGCTTATACCGTATTGCATAAGGAGCACTAAGGACTTAAAGTGCCACGTACGAAAAGTCCCACAAACAATTGAGTAAATTTCCAAATCCGACAGCATTTTCTTTCGAATCGTCTCTTCTTCTTTTTTTTATCTTTCTTCTCTTTTCCATACTCCTACTTAACGTACCTCACAGCGCTATGTAGGCCCAGAGTATTGTACGTTGAAGACAAAAGCCGAGGGACATTTTTTCCATGTTTTGCGAGCTTCGGTACATCGGGACAAAGTCCCTTGTTTGCGTAGGCCTAAAGGACATCAGTACAATATATTAGATACATGACTTTTATTTCAAGCAATATCTAATTTGGATAACCAGTTACTTATTTACCGATGAAATGCACACTGAACTATTAGTAGTTGCAGTACAGTGGCACGGTAATAGATGAGGCGTGTCTTCATAAAAATTAGTATGCGATGTGGAGCTCTGCGGCGTATATCCCTTGGGAGACAACACACTTCCGACGGCTAAAAGAAGCAGAGCAGGATGTAATGAGGCTAATAAACTATAAATAACCTGCAACTGTGTCATTATGACGCTCCACTGCAATCAAGTTAAGGGGAAATAATATTGAACATATGTAGCTTATTTTAATGTGGTTTGAGGTTTTAATTTAGTTCAACTATTAGGTATCTTTAAGTATGCGTGCTACATCGAAGAATGCCACTTACCGGCATTTGAGTGCACAGTGAAACGCGAGCTTAGGTATTATGTAATAAATAAATGTTAATCACATTCATAAGCACTTCTGTTTCGATATTTCATTACTAATTCTATAGAAACGGTTATTTCCTTGGCCTGGTAAGGTTTATAAACTAAAGTGACTAGCATACTTTATTATTTATATGAAATTCCTTGCAGCACTATGCGCCATCCTCTGTATATCAGAATAACATACTCGTAGTAGGAGATGAATAACACTACTCGGGAAAAATGTTCGTTGTCTTTGAGCATTGTACCATAGCTATAATTTTATTATCTACAATAAAAATTTAACAATATTTAAAAACATTACATTTTCAACTGTATTTCTTTTTATTTTGTATACATCAATTTAGGAGACGTAGATGAAAATGCCATAATTTTATTCAATGAAATAATCCATTTTGGAATTAACAATAATCTACATTTATTTTCAATTTACAGTTCATATGTGTAAGGTCGTATGGGTTGGTTGAAAAGCCGTTGAAAACGACGCGCAAAAGAAATTGCACATGAGAAAGGATTTCAAGAGACGGCAACAAAAATTGTAATAATAAAGTCCTTCGCGGCATTACGTATAGGAGTGGTACAGTCCCGAGCGAACTGTATACTTGTTTTATTACATATATTACATTTGAATGGAATATTATGTAGTTACCTACTGGCAATAAATAAGCGGTGTGCTCGCTTATATTTTGCACTGTGGTATTTACGTAGTTAAACGAAATTTATTTCCTCTACAAAAGCTTAGCGCTTTGTGCTTGTATAAATAGCTCATTGTCTAGTTTTTCTAACAGTCGCAATTAAGCCTTATTCGCTACACGAACGCGGCGATGAACAGACGATTTCCGTTTTTTTTTCATATCGTTTCATAAAGCTTCTAAGGATATACGGTTAGTGAAATGAACAGATTAATAATGTATAACATCACATAATACTGGCGTACTCCAACATAGCAAGATATTATTGAGTTCACCATATGTTTGCACGGAAGTTATTATAAAATCTCTCAATAAAAGAAATGCTTTCTCCAGGTATTACTTTCACAGCTGTGTTAATAAAAGCGCTGTTGAAACAGTACCACGCATTCCTTCCTCATTCTCTTATCCGAGTATTTTTTTTATTAAATCTGTTATATGGTATAAATTACTTTAAAACCTAATTTTAAAAACAATCTACAGTACAAAGTATTAAAAACCCTATTGCGTTTAAAATAAATGAAAGTGAATCGTTATTATTACATTATTATATTATTACGAAAAAGGTAAATCAAAATATCATTTTGATTCCTTCATATTACAATGTAACCACTGTTTCTGTTGCTATTATCTATTAAAACGTGTTTTCCCGTGGAAATTAGATGTTCCGAGAAAAAGTAGCATAAGTATGACTCTGAAGCCTTTCAACTATCTCCACACCAAAAATCACATCGATCCGTTGTTCTGTTTTGGTGAGAAAAAAGTAAAAAAAAAAAATTTCATTTATAATTATTAATATTAATTTTTAATTTGATCACTGCTTTAAAAGGATTATTAGCTGCAAAATTAATACTAGTTATAAAAACTAGCTCGTTTTTATCCACGTTATATCAATCACATTATTAATATATATTATGATGCTTTTATTCTTAGAGCCCTGGTGATTAGGTAGCAGAAGTTTAAAAAATTTATTCCGAGTCCCCTAAACTACAGACAATGTTTTCACTAACCGTCCGCATGTAGGTACTAGCGAGATGAAATTGCGACGGTTCGAAATTCGAAATCGATTGTCTTTGAGCCCACAGGCAGTGCAAATAACGGAATTGTATCTGTCGACCAGAGTGCTACAGTCTACACATACATCAATCGAGCGCCGTGAAATAATTGAGGATATGACTGTTACTGTTTTACTTGTGGATCTCTACTACCTGTTTCGTATGGGAAAATTGAGTAAGCACGTTTGTTCGACACAATAACATAGGAATAATAATCGTCGTTCGAAACAAAATTATAGTTAATTAATCTTTATTTTATGCCGTCATTTACTTGTCCTTAACGTGATAACAAATTGCTAATGTTTATTTTTTATGTATACTTTCACAAAAAAATCGCTAATAAATAACTGAAAATTTTTGAGTTTAACTACGTTTTATAATCTACTATTTCTTTATCTTCAATCAATTGATCATTAACTATCTCAGTTACGGTAAACAGGTCTGTACAACAAACAGCCTGAATTTCGCGTTATTTCCCCAAAAAAAGATAATGGAAATGCTTTATTTAGAGTCCAAACTCTTTCTGCAGATAAAGGCAGCCCGTAAAAGTAATCTCCCGTCCTCGCTGCGGTAAATCGGCATCTGGGTGTTTAGTTCTTTACTGCCTTTTCGCAGAAAGGGGTTTATTCACTCTGTTTTTGTGTATGTATTTTTTTTACGAAGAATCATTTATTTTCGTACTGAGAGGAATCCGTATGCTAGTCATCTAATGTTAAGTGATTAGTCTAGTCCATATAAATGGATGTACATCTTCAAATTGGTTGGAAGTCTCATCTGAATCATTGTATGTATTTCTGATGTATAGCTACATTCACACGGTTACACAATATTGAGAGCCGGAACGAAAGGATTTGGTTTGTCGTTTTTTGCCCGAGGCTAAGGAGTGCTACGCGCCGTCGATTCTAATATAATCTCCAACATACCAGCGCAAGGGTCAATAGGATTTTTCTACGCAGGCAGGAATTTTTATTAAGCGAAATCGTAGCCTGGTGTTTTAATGTCATATATCTAATAAAAGATTTGACGTGATGATGAAGATTCATTTGTTTTGATGTACCAGGAGTCTAGTCAAGGTAGGTCACTTAGACCGCGCACGTGTTAAACTAAAGTTATAATTGACTAAGCTATCTTTTCTTAAAGACATTTTGTTTTTAATATTTCATACAGCTTGGTAAAAAACAGAACCGTTTAAGTCTAGTGCTAGTAGTAGTAGAAATTAAGTTGAGACAATTCTGTTGTATCAACTTAATAAACTTAGAATTCAATGGAGTTCGTAATTTGAATCGTTCAAATTCGATCACAATCGCTTCTGTATAAATGTTATATTAAAATTAATGTGATGATCATTGGAATATCTGGGTATATAACGGTCACAATTATACCTAAATATGCAAGTTGGTTAACATGAAATACACAAACTGTGTTGTCTATAACAGGGTAGTTAGTACGTAAGTAACCACGCGAGGGCGTTTAACGTTAACAAGCGCTTGTGAAGTAGTGGCCGAATCTGTTTGTGGCTTCGCGGTCGGGTGCTACCGTTCGAGAGGCACATGGAACGTGCTGCAAATGAATGTGAATAATCATTATTGACAAGCGAATGTATATCTATAGCTATATCGGAGATTTACAGCGATATATTGCCTCATCACGATATCTTTGGAACCAGAAGACCTAGAGACTTGAAATTTGGTAGGAATATCCCTTTCGGCAAGTAGAGGTCAGATAAGAACGGATTTTACGAAAT
>DWQT01002244.1:0-14573 GCA_018244895.1 Myscelus amystis hages | reverse complement strand
GTTTAATAGACAGCCGATCTTTTGGCCTTTCGGCGTTAACGACGCGCGCTACATAATACAGATGCTATCAGCTCTATTTGACATCCCTTTACAAGGAAACGCCGTAACTTATTCATGAAATTATTAAGCATTTTGGATAAATAATTGTTGACCTCTCTTAAAAGTTTGTATCTTAACAGTAACATTTCCTGATTAATTTGAAAAGATTCAGTAAACGAAATATTGAGAAATTAGAGCTATTTACAAATCATGAATTAATAATGTCATTTTCATTTGTAACGTATTTTCCCCCGTTTTCGGACTAAACTCTAAATGTAAAAATCTGGTAGGTTATATCAACCATTAGTTTAATTTCATTTAAATAAAACTATAGAACACATAATTAGAAAATCATAAATATTTTTGTACTGAAATTAGCTTAAGTTTTCTCTTGTAAGTGAAATTTTGTAATTTCTTAAGACAATAAAGAATCTTTAAACCAATAAATATGCATGAAGATGATGGAAGAAAAACTTGCTAAAAAAACTTAATAACTAACCCCTTATTTAACTATATTAGACTTCTAGAAGACGAACCAATGAGTTCATTATTCTTTAGCTTAAAAAAATATTAGCTATAGTCAATAACCAATATCAATTATTGGTTGTACATTTGGTTATAAAATGTATAGAATTTTCTATTTAAAAATTCATACATACATACGAGTACATGTAAGGACTTAGCAGAAGTCGTAGTTTGATTACCTCTCTATATTAAAAGCTACTCGTATCTTAGTATATGTGAGTCCTTACTCGAAGTACCGTTATACACAGCACAAAAACTATTTAAACATCTGATAAACACAATCTCGCTTCGCACTCAAATGCATTAACAATTTTATATGCCGTTAAGTCCTTTTCAATTTCTTGTAATTACTTTATTAATATTAAATAGGGTTTGCTCAAGACGGTTCCAATAAAATCTATGAGTTGTGGTAAATATTTTTAATGCAAAGTAAAGAACCGGAATTTTGTAATTTCACGTTTTTCATTCTTAAGTGTTGTTTTATTTTTTATGCTTTTAAATATCTGTACAGGTAGCGCTGGCGTCAGCCAGGCGGCCGATCGTAAAATTGCCCCCAAATCTATGTGCATATATGCAATTATACTGACTACAACTTAATTAGGGGTTTAATTTCGAAAAATTCAAAATTAAAAACCGTTACATCTATTTATATAATTGCACAATCCATTTTTAGGTATGTTAAAGTACTTCCCAATCAATTTCCGATCCTTCCCGATCAATTTGATAAATATAAAATATATAATTATATACCACAAATTAAATATAATCACTACACCAAACAACTCAGTTGAGTGTGTGGTGTAGTGTTTAGTGGCTGACTGCTGAGCCGGAGGTCCAGGTTTCTATTCACATTGAGGTCACATAGCTGTCCAGCTGCAAAATTATGGATAAGTGTATATTTAGAAATTTCATTTAACCGTCTGTTAGAGCAGCATAGACTTTGCCTATTTTGCAATATATTATTAGCAGATCTTGTGTTATGACTCTGATTGCGGTTCTTTCTCTTTTATTATTTCCACAAATTTCAGATTGTTGACATTAATGAATTGAGGTAATCGTTTGGTTGCTTGAAAGCGGATCAAAATACCAACACCTTTAACACCTTTATAATGCCAACAAATTGACATGATCCTTTTCCGTTTGCAGTTTAGTTTCCTATATAGTTTGTGCTGGCTTAGCACGCTTGCACCATGATTTTTTATTATAATATCATTACGAGTGACCTTTTTTCATCGTGAATGATAATCTATTGATTATATTACCTTTGAAATGCGTATCGCAAATATTGATTCTTTGTGTTATTAGAATTTCTTTCAATTCATGCCTAATGCAAATATTCAGCTTCTTGACGATTCCAACTCCTTATATTATTCGTCATTGTTGTATGTAATACATTTAAATATTTATAACCCCTAGCATATTTCAATGAACTTTCAATATTAAGTACCTACAGTAAAACATACATAAAGCTTACAATTTACGTAAATAGGATAAAAATACTTCGAATTCATACTTGGATGAATGGATGTGGGTGGAGGTAGTTTTATGTCAATAAAAAAATTAAAGGATATATTTATAATGTTTTGGAATATAGTTCCATTGATTAATCACGTGTATTTTGAAAACGCATAAAACAAAAAATAGCCAACACTTTTCATATATTTGCGTGGATGCCGCCAAATGCGCCTCTTGGCACAAATAACGTTTGTATAAAGAGGTAGATCTGTATAAAGAGTTGTGGCGTGGCGGCCCTCTATCCGGATGCGGTCTTTACATACAAAAGACCGAATTGCCTTCTCTGATTGAATTATGTCCCTCCTTTCCGCCTTCGATGGGTCACGGCTTTTGTGCGATATTTATGTAAAGCTAGTCTCGATATAATGCTCCATTATTCACGCCTGAAATAGGAATGAGTAAAAGCGATCTTATAAATGTAAGTCGTCATTACCTTAACCTACTTTCCTTATTGTGTAAAATGATATAATGTATTTGATGAAAAACGTATTTGACTTTGACATTTAAAATTTTCAAAACGTTATCGCCCACTAAAGTTCTACACTTTTTTCATGTATGTGCTAAACTTTGCAATTTAAGCACCTTCTATTTCATGGTTAGCCACTTTGATTTCGTGGGGTCTATTTCCACCCAGGACAAGCATTTGTATGAGCACATTTATTTTCTGTGTCTGTGCCTAATAAAATTAAACTTACCTATAAGTAATATAGTATGTGTGTATAATTTATTTGTTCTCTAATCTTCTATCAAAGATACTTCCATGAAAGATGTATCTGCTTACTTCATATTTGGATTGATAACGTAAGACATATTACCATAAATAGATCTAGATAATTAAGCTTAGAAATGGGATCGTACCAAATAAATACCAATCGGTTTGTTTTTCATACAATTTTTAGAGCTCAGGCATTCAATAATCATATAAGGAGCCGGTCGTAAGCTAAGTAATGTTTAAATTTAAAAACACCCATCGGACAGGATGTAGGCGCACAACATTTTTGTCTCTGACCAAATTTTTATAAATAACAGTTGATCTCTATAAATAATACTGGACATCGGTATGCTTTATGGCGCATAGTCGTGATCTATATGTTGTTTGATTGCTATAAAACATCTGTATAACGACCCGAATTCAAACACATTTTTTTTAAAGAGTCGTGCTTAAAGATTCTACGGTGCATTCCGAGAATCAAGTAAATACGCGCCACATAGTACCGAAATAATTTTCGAAGTAATTAATATTGATATCGATAATTAATAATAAAAGCGGTTGTTTAATCGTCCTTCCGGGTTATCGCCGGTTTATTATTTTTGAATTTGTAATAATTATTGCGCTTTATATATAATTTTTATTAATCAGAATATTCTGTAATTAAATAGCGTGCACAGAATTATTTCGCTATTGAAGTGATTAAATTGAATTACATTTTAATTCATTATATTTTAATGAAGACGGAATATCTGAATTTCAGAATAGCCGCAGTGGAAACAGATAACAAATAAATGCTAATGAATAACTCTTTCTTTTTGCTTTTTCTTATGTATGTATGTCGGATATTCTGTTTGTAGAATAATATAGAAATGCCCACAAAAAATATAGGAAACCATATTGTCTACGAAAATATGTGAGTTAAATACTAAAAATAAATAAAGCTATGAAAACTGCGGTGTAGTTTCACCGAGAAATCCTCTGTAGTTGTGAACAGTGTTTAAACTGAATAAAAAGGGAATTTTGTATAGATAACTCTGGCTCGGTACTGTCGTCGTATTTCTATTGTGAATAAAAATCGAAATCAAAGGGGTAGACAAAAAAATTGAAAAATATCAATGGAAAGAGGGGAAACTCGTCAGCAATGTGTCGACCGGGAGCCAATTGAATTTCAAAGCTGACAAGCCTTCGCCGCGAAATTTATTCAAAGAATAAATCTGAAAATTTGTAGATCTAAAGGCATACAGGCAAAGTGGTGCCGACGCGTCATCACAAAGGAATTTCTAAATTTCACGGTTTCCGACTGGAGTGTTTGTATTTATATGAGAGCGTAAGGGGTCTAAGGGGTTGGATTGAGGGGTAAGAGATGACAAACGAGCGCGGGGAGACACTGCAGGCGGCGGCGGCGACAAGCAGTGACGTCACACATCATCGCTACGGGGCATTTCCTATAATATATGTAGCTATGTTACTGTTATTCAAGCATTGTCTACAATGGCAATAACAGTTAAGGCGCCATGTTATTAGCTGGCAAGTTACATTTTATTTAATTGCAAGGCAGTTTTGTTTAATCTTAGAACTTGTTAAACATATTTAAAGATTTATTGTTGTTTCCATGTTTTTTTTAATGATGATCGTTCAGAATTTCTTGGAGGATTCCTATTTCTTAAGTAATATGGAAGACACTTTTACGTTAAAGTAAACAAAAATATTTAATCGTGTTAATTAAACTTCTTAGAACCTTGGTTTTAAGAAATACGTTTATCATAGTTAATACTGGTTTTGTTTAAATGAATTACCCCTTAACCGTCATCAGGTGGACTACTTTACCTTCTTCTTTAAGGACTTAAAAGCTATGCAATGCACGTTGTACAAGCGCGTGGATGAGAGTTTATATTTTTATAGAGCATTTCACAGCTGATAAGACTTTAGTGGCTATAAAGTATATACGAGTACAGAAGTGTTTTAAAAAGCATAAACAAGGTGTGAGTTATTTTTGCGCAATGTACCAAACAATATTTGCAGGCAAAGGGAGAATTAAGAAAAATAAATATATTATCGCACAAGCTTATTCAAACATTTATTTTATATAAAGATATTCAATGTAATTTTTACACAATGCCTTTTGAATAACCTGAGTCATAATATATGAAATATTGGACAAAAGAATTTCTTATCTGATTAAAATTAGTAATCTATTATACAAGAACATTTTGTTTGTAAATACATTAAACGTACATATAGTTACTATTACGTAAAATATAATTATACAGAACAATACAATAAGCTTGCTTAACGCCAGAGGAAACAGTGATGTCTGAATTGCTACACGTGATTAAGTTTATTTGCCGTCTATGCGTGGACAGGCGTTTATTGCAAATAATAGGTTTATTTATAAAAATGAAATATGATTACTGTTGGAAATATAGGGTATGATTTTTGGGTATCCAACTTGAGGTATCCAAGTGTGAAGCACAATCGTTCCTTCGTATGTGCTCTGCAATTATTTAATTGATAATTTACCCTTAGCGACTTGTGAATCAGTGTAATCCATGAAAATAGGTTCATATATTTATGTAGCATTAAACTTAAATGGAATTTGACTCGTGTTATAGTAAAAGGCGCTATATCTTATTAATTTTGAGTACAAGCCTGCCGTTTGTTATATTAAACACAATTTCAAATTTAAATCTCAATTATATCGCTAATTAGTGAATGTCCAAATGACATTGGTTCAAATTATATCTTTCATCAACTTTAGCACCCCACAGGTGCTCGAGCAAAAAGCGGGCAGAAAAACTCATGGCTTTCACTGAAACTTATCTTTCCTTTGTCACGCGTTTAATCCGGCCAGTTTAATTAGTTCTTTTAAATAATTAATTAGATTAGTCTCACTTTATTATCATATTATAATCGTAACCATAGTCCATTTTAAATAATATTAAACGCTATTGCTTTTGAACATTATTTTTAAGTTGAACTTTTTATAATAGATAATTATTTATGGATAAAGTATTAATAAACATGATTAATGAAACGTTTTACAATTGAATAATGTTAAGAGCAATTTTAAGAGCAAACAATAAGTCACCTGTTGAGTAGTATTTAAAGCAATGGAAGCGATTGACAATTATGATATGCTGACGCCTGATACTCTGAAAGAGCAAACACACATATTCGTGTCAAAGTTTCAAAGCTTCTTAAAGTTTGAACCTTTTGTTTTTAAAAGTTTATGATTAAAAAGTATGATACAGTAATTTTCGAATATTTGTATTTTGCAGCATTTCAAAAACAGGTTTCTAATGTATATTAAACCTTATTAATACTTTTTAAATCACATGTCTAATTGTCCTACTGGAGATTACTCTCCTATTACAAGGAAGAGATTTAAGGCTATCTTGCTGACCAGTTTTGACATATTCAAACATCTTACATATTGTACAGAACTTTACGGTGTGCTGGTTTCCGCGTTTTCAGTCCCTTAGTCGCATAGCCAGTGATTTTTAACGTCAATAACGGCCGTATTACATACTCTACATTATACCTACTCATAACCTTATATTAATATTGCAGAGGTAACTTGTCTTTTGAATCAAGTTTACTATTTCCTATAGTAAAAATGTCCACTTCACAAGCACTAATCTTCGTTTAATCAACGGGTAATGAAATATATCATCTAACATCCCGTAATTCAATATAGACCCAACCAATAAGTAATAAACAAATTTAATACACCTTTGATGACTCTCTACTTTTATTTACAGGCGCGCATTTTAATCACTATTCTATTTGATTACGATTAAATCACGCACGGATATGCCGGCGTGATGCTCATAATACTCCGGTGGCGTGAGAAAACCAGTACCAAAAGCTGAGATCTTAAATGAATTTAACCGATGTTAATATCAGATTTACACTCGGAGCCAAATTAAAATATAAACATTCTTTTATATTAAATATTGATTTGAAACAAGTTTTAAAAGTAACCATGCTTGAAATATATTATGTTATGTAAATTTCTTACTAATTTACTTTCTGTACATTAATATTCTCATTTCTGCGACATACCGTAGGCAAGTAGGCATAATGTAACGAAAATGTTATTAGACTATCCATTATTATTCAGTACGAGATTTATTGAATATTTGAAAAAAAAAATACTTAACAAAGACATATTTCACAATGATTGGTGATGCACAATTTCATTTCCTACGCACAGCCAGAACTTCAGTTTAAGTCGAATTATTTCTTTTCACGCATAGTACGAGTATAGTCCATTTATTTTCATCCAAAACTGTGAGTACACTTTTGTAATATTTATTTGTTTTTTGTTGGATTTATTATACTTCACTTTGATCAGCAGTGTACGAGCAGCGTTCGGAGTTGCGTTCCAATAAATCAGTAGAAATGAAACGCGTTAACCAGTCAGCGCTATGGGTGGCCGGCGGCCGGCGGGAGACTTTACGTTCATTTCACGCGCGCTGCAAATAAAAGTAAGTGTCGACACGGCAATAGTTTTATTGAAAGGATGTGTACGAATGGGTCGCGCGAATTGTTTTAGATGTAGATAATAGATAGTTTTGGCTTACATAATTTGAAATTTAATACGTTTTTGGAACGAAGTTCCTTATCGCGCGTTGTGAAAGAGGCTAGACGGAAAAAATTCAGACGAAAAATTCAGACGGTAGTTGTCCGACACACTTGTGTTGCCAAAAAAAAGAAATAAAAATTAAATGCGTTATTACAATTCCTTCACTAATTAATCGAAATGAACTTCGTTCTATCCGGGTGTCCCTTGACACCTCTCCTGTGTTTCATTTTTTTATGTTTAGCGTTGATTTTAAGTTGTACTTAACAGCTTTTGACCGTGGCTTTTCTTTCGTAAATTCGAAAGTTGTGTGAATATTTAAAAATCCTTAAAATTAAATTGAAATGGAACATAAATTATCTTTTCCTTATTTCTCACTTACTTGTATCTAAAGAAGAAATGTTACAACCTTACTTCGCCGAATCAATTTTTTTATTAAGTTTCATTGGTGTTTACGTCTGTCTTAATTTAACGATTGGTCAGTAATGACGCTATGAACGCCTTGTGCTTCGTATTTATATGCTACGAGTAACTATGTTGGCAGCATTTACAAAGAGATTAGATCATAATCAAGTTCTTTCCGGTCAAAAAATCTTTATAAAGAATATAACATTTCATAAAATGTTGGAATAACAGATTCATCTTTTCCACAAAATTCAGTATCCACATTTCGCGCTTTTGCCCGCTTGGTGCTCGTCTACTGTACAGAACGCGAAATCTCTCAGACATCGGTCTCACAACGAACGCCTAACTGATACTACTTGTCATACTGAGTAGTTTTTGCTTATGACATTTTCTGCTGAAGTATGACAATAACATTAAATACCGGACACCCGTAGGGCACCTATTGTTGATATGTTTTTCCGAGGTTTTCTTATGTTGTTTGTGGTAAATAATTCTCAATACGCTGAGCGTATATATTTGTTAGTCTAATGTGTTTGTTTTTCCTTTTACAGTGCGAAAATATAACACATGACTAACCCAGATTCAAAAAAATACTCGCTACTCGTCAATTCTAAGGCAAGTCATTAATTCCGGCGCAGGTTATTAATTTCTTTCTCTCTTTGAATTAAAATTCAGCGCCCGGTGAATACGAAATACGACTCAGCTCGAGCGTGATTTCATAAAATTGTTATGAACTTCAATTCAAAAGACTATCGAATGAAAAGAAAGTTTGCCGCACTATATGGACTTTTAAATAACCTTCAAGTTTCTGTACTTACACTCTGATTCACGAACGAGTGTATGTGTTTTGAAAAAGTAACGTTAAAAAATTTCAGAACTCCACGTTATCGAGCGTAGACGCTCATTAACATAAACTTTAATTAAATCCGTCGTCCGCAGAGAAAACTCGATTGCCTAGCGCAGGTATCCTAACTTTTATTCAATGCGAAACAAATTCCATTTCAACATTAACCGCTTCTAAGTAAACGTGGAATAAAAAGGAGAACAAGTCGGCAACGGAACACAAATTACATTTTTCAGGTAAAAAAACAAATAAGCGTACAATAACTTGGAACAATTTACAGAGGCGCCACTCGAAAGTGTTAAGTGAATTTGAAAATGTTAGGTAAAACGTAGCTTCAGACGGAGAGGGCTCGAATTGAGTCAAACAAACGAAACTCATCGACAAGATTCTATCTCGCGGAGTTTAAGAGCAATTTTTCTCTTAAAGCCAAACAAATGAGGCACCATTAGATGGAGTGAGAGAGCTTAATCTATTTCTGACGAGTTCAGTGACGCCGACAAAGACAAATCGACATTAGCCTACCCACACGGCGCGAAGGCGTTCCACTTCTGTTTCAATTCCACTTTTATTTGCGGATTAACTTCTTATTAGTCATTGCGCTGCGATGGGACTTCAGTCTGCTATCACAAGCTTTATGAATGGCTCAATTATTCTGCCGACTCACAGCGTTTCCATCTAGGGAATTTAAACTGTATTCTCTCTGCGTGAATTACTTTCATTGAACACCTTGTTAGTATGATTTACGTTTATTTTCGACGCTTGCGACCTAAGACCGCCCTTTTTACTAACGACAAAAAATACACATGAATGTGGGATAGACTGTTTGTAACACATGTTGGAATATCTTTAGTAACTCTAATGACACGAATATTAATATACCGCCAACGTATTTATAACCATAGGATGTTTAAAATAATGGTCCCTATAAATTTTACGTGATTTAATATTCAAACGATCGAAAAACTAATAATATATCAATGTTGATGTATTTATAAATTCGTAATAAATAAGCAGCCTAATGTTTATCTCAAACAAACCTAAATATAATAAATACGTTAAGCTAATTAACCTTTTGTGGCCGAATTAGCCTTTCAAAAATTATACCAACTCCTGTGACTTTTTGTCGGTTCTCGTTAAACTTGATCGTGTTTTGTTCGAAATAGCATAAATTCTCAATGACATGCAAAACTATGTCCAATGTCTATTTAATAAGATTTATAATCGATCTGAAAGCTCCCGTGTCAAAAGTGCCTCTTAGCGACAGAATAAAAGGGAATGGCGAGCGAGCGTTACAAACACGACAAGTTGAAAAATGTCGAAATGTGTCATCTGTCAGTCGGTGTTTAAAACGATATGTTATTTCGAAACTGTTGGTTTGAAGTGGGCGCTTCTCGTCTAAATAGTCAAGACAGCTGTCTCGTTATAAAGATGGGAACTTTTCAGAGAAGCCAATGAAAATTCCGCCGCCTTTAAAACAACTTTCGTCAGCGCTAAGTAAACACAAATGGGGGAAACGATCTGCTGAATTCATTTACACTGATATCCATTGCACCAGTTATTTTTCATTATAATTGTCTTGCATAACTCCGATATTTCCTATAAAACATTATAGAACGGTTACCTTAAATAGGTACAATGTTTGAAATTGATAATAAAATAATGTATGGTGGAAGCCTTTAGCGTCTGACGTTGAATACTAATAACTAATCAATTGACACTAACTGTCCCGTTCAGGTGGTCCTATTGGAAATGGATAACAGTTGCCTATAAAACAAGTAGGTAGTCTGTGTCACTCTCTAGCCCTTCAGCTATCTCTATAGCAAAAACCGTACCAATCCGTTGCTCTGTTTTAATGGGAAAGAAGAAAAAGACACACTTTCGGATTTATGATATTAGTATGAATAAAAATGATGAGTCCACACTCATATATATACGTAATATATAATTTGTGTATTATGGATATGGAATTATTTCAAAGTCAAATACAAAGAAATTTTCAAAATAATATAAATATGGACGTATTGTATTTTAGACCAAAACACTTAATTGATTTCTTAATTAAGAATGTTCATTGAGAAATAGTAGGTACCTGCCTTATTCATTCTAGCTTTAGGTCGCTCGTAGAGGTGAGTACAAAAGGTGTACACAAAAGTAAGTATCTATACGAGTACTAACTAGAACGGAACAAAAATCCTTAGACGGTGACAATTACGAGACGACGTAAGCTCGCGCCGGAATACGGCAATCGACACACCGCTCGCTCTCTGAGAAATGTGTGTGAAACTAGTAGCTTTCTCTACACAAAGGATGTTACAGAAGGAGGAAAATAGCCAATAAAGCAATATCTGCAAACTTTCATAGTCAACTTCCGCCGGCTTTAGTACATTCTTCGAACTAATTGATAAATTCTAGAAAACATTTTTTAAATGAAAAACTGTATTATAATTTAAAAAATTACAACTAGCTATAGTTTTAGACAGTCGTCTGTCATAATCAGTACCTAGTTTATTAAATATGTTTATGAGATTAGCCGAAAAAAATTCATACACATTTTAATAATTGATTTTCTGTTGTAAGTGTCGCATATCATATGGATGTACTCGTATGTATAATATTTAATTTTATACAAACAATATTTCACTTGGATACAGCATAAAAAAGGGAATTTACCGCTTTTAAGATATTTACACATTCTCTATCTAAATAATAGTCTTCATGAGAATGTTCTCTTCTAAATAAACTAGCATAAACGAGATACCTACACAAACATCTTCAATAACGACAGAACGAATAGGTACGTAAGAGCTATCGTAATACAACAAAGGCTAATGTACTTATTTTGCAAACTCCTGTTCAAACTGACCACTTCCGTAGTCAATAGAAAGTATTCTGTTGTTCGGTCGGCAGTCGTACACTTGAAATGTTTGCGACGATTATATTGTGAAGCGGAAGCGACAGCGGGCTGTGTAAAATAATATCCCACCATTTTTAATAGCCTAACGCTTCTTATAAGTACTCAGATCTAAAATAAGACCGATTTCTATCCACAAGTTTATTCAAAATAAATTATATACCCAACATACGATTCTTGATTCTAGTACACAGAACTTAGTACATACCTATTATGTGTACGGAAACTGTATGTAGATAATTATGATTTAATACATCCATTTGTACATTGTTACAAGCAGTACTTACTTAGCTTTGAGGACGCAAATAAAAATATTATTTTAGCACTCTTCTAGAGAAAAAATTAATTTTAAACCTATGCAGCCTTTACACACTGGATATGTGGATATTTATGGCGCAAACGATACAATGTGCCGAAAGTGCCAATGCCAATGAATTTCAAATTGAAAAATTTCACTGTAGTCACACCCTAAAGCAGTGAGCAATAACGATTTTCCGCAAACTCCAGGTAATAGCTGTTGCGATGTTATTTGGAGTGCATTGCGATCTTTGCTCGTTATATTCGGAACTTCTTTGAAATAATAACACTTTACATTTTATAATCAAAAGTTTCGTTTCAATTTGTCGTAAGTTTTAGGGCTTAAAAACTTCACTTGCCTATTATTTACTTACTTACATTAAAAATTTGATCTGCAATCACCTGCAATCTTTAAATTGTCATATGTAACAGTAGCCGATAAATAATCGGATAAAAATAAAAAATAACCTTATTTATTCATTTAAAAAAATATTTACAATACAGTTGAGTATCTCAAATTAATGGTAGGTAAAACGCTTTAGTGATTTGAATTTCACGCTCCCACACCCAGGGTCTATACGAGTTCAAATCACCTTTTTCCTTAAAAAGTTACGTGCATTTTGCTATATTATAGAAACTTACGCGGCGCTTTGAAAGTTACTTCCTAAAGATAAACTTATAAAAAATTATTGTCATCCAAAATCATTTCCTTTTACACTGTTGTTAGAGTCGGTATGTTATATTGATATAAACTCTTTTTACGTTAATACAGAGGTTCCCAAACTGTGCGCCCTAGGGCACAAGGGCGCCGCGGAGAGTAGAGTGGCGCTGCGAGCAGTTCTTTCTATCTCTTTTCTGAAACCAAACTTACGTCACAACAATTAATTGGCCATTTTATTTCCTTTTCTACATTTCTTAAATATTTAAAGTCAATATCGAAAAAAAATCGAATTCACTAAGGGGATGTTTTTTTTGCGCCTCATCTACGTAGTAAAATAAATTGTACCGGATTTCGAGTAACCACTGCAAAGTTTGGGAACCCCTGCGTTAATTCTTTAATAAACCGTCACTCAGAACTTACACGGACAATCACTCAAGCCTTTGAAGCTTATCGCGTTTTGTTTATAGATGCCGTAAATTTTAGGCGTTGGAATTTATTTGCCCTCATCTGGTGAGATAAATGGAATTGTGCCCCGGTTGTATAAATAAGTTCAGCTGACGGCGATTCTACTTGTGAAATAAAATCAGAAATTTCAACTTTCATTTATTTCTAAAATGAAATCCGACCGATCGAATGGTTGTAAACATTTCTGTTGCACGTATGAAAAGCTATTTGTCTGTATTTTAATGGAGATGTATCAATCAATAGTCGTTTGTTCTCTTTTTTTAGTCTTAGAAATAACAGGATTACATGTCCGGTGGTATTAATAATAGTAGGTGATAGCTATAGGTCAAATGGCAAAATGAAAACTAAAGTCCAATTACAGAAACTTGCAATCTTAATGGGAAGGCACTGGCTTGTATTATACGGGCTGTCCTAGTATAGGGATCGGTATTACAATGAATGGGTTCGATCGATGCAATAATACCACAAAATTTTTGAACGCAGGTGAAGTTGAATGTCTGCCTGAGTTCCCAAACACAATAATTAACAAATTAGTAAATAAAATATTTCTCTTTTATTATAAGTATGACTTTTATATACATTTACTATAATTCGAGTTTAGAGCCTATGTAGATACTGTACTAGTATGCGGTGCTTGAAAACTGATGGTATGTGGGTAACATCTATAGTTTTTCATAATGATGTATTAAGTAGATAATTATTAGAAAAGCAAAATCACATCGAATGATCGAAAGAAGGCGATACTAATTGTGATCGTAAAAACAAAGGAATAATCATATTAAAATGTAATTAAACTTGCGGATTCGAAAAATTAATTTTGCGGGCTCGGTTGTTTAAATTACTTTTGAGATTTCCCATTATTAATGAATAATGAGTGTTGCAGAATTAATATCATTCAGTTTGATTGAAGCTAACGAATTATTATTTGTTATTATAAATAATACACTAAAAGTAACAAAATACAAACGTATTTATAAAATACAACCGGGAGGAAGGAATTGGAACATATACAACAATTTTAACGTTTCTAAAATATTAATAAATATTAATATACCTACATACCTAAAAAAATATTAATATACCTACCATGCTACACCTATTAGGTAGTCTCCTCCGATTATTACATCTAAATAACATTTGCTTATAAAATTACGTAAATCACTAATTCTTTATATAGGAGGTATAAAGCTAATAAAACAGAATGGACGTAGGTGAAAAGGCAAGAAAGCAGGCGCGGCTAAGTCCTATCAAGGCTGTCGATGTCAGCGGCAAAGTTCGGGATTTCAGCTATTTATTGCGAGCCTGCCCGAGCCGGAAATTTACGGGATAGATAAAAGATCCGTAGTTTTGTAACGTGCGGATAGTTCGAGGATTCTCCGGAGCCGACTAACACCAGATAGACTTATTACGGATACTTTTAGGCCTCCCGATAGGACTGGTCGTTTTTTCGTTGTAAACTTGCTGAAGATCCATTTTATCATAACAATCTCGTTAAAGTGCTGTAACCAATACTTATTAGAAATTATAAATGCGAAAGTTGGTGTTTGTTTGTTTGTTTGTTTGTTTGTTTGTTTGTTTGTTTGTTTGTTTGTTTGTTTGTTTGTTTGTTTGTTT
>DWQT01002243.1:0-14575 GCA_018244895.1 Myscelus amystis hages | reverse complement strand
TTTCAAATCTGACCAATATTTCCTGAGATTAGCGCGTTCATACTATCCAACAAACTCTTCAGCTTTATTTTATTAGTATAGAAGTATAGATGCAGATACATCAATAAACAAATATAATATGGTATTCGTCAAAGCAGTTATCATTTGGATTGGTCGTACAGTATAATGTAAACTATGTTGTTAGTTAGCGGATGTTTCTAGAATAATCGAATTAGTAATTTAAAAGTTTAATTTGTTCAGAGTTCCAAGTTTGTTTCTCGGGGGAGAGCAAAGCACGTTTGGAATGACCTCGGATACCTAATTTAGTCACTCATTTTATATCAGTTCATTATATTTGTGATGACTTTTGAAAGTACAAAATTCAGAAGTTTTTCTGTACCTCGGCAATTTCTTAATCTCTGTCTACCCACATAGAAAATTATTACAGAATTAATATGTAGGTACCCATATGGCAAAGTAATGCATCAATGCATGCATATTATATATTCTCATAGAGAGGAGAGAAATGTGCAGTAGTATACCAAAAATGCACGGCGTACAACGCAATGATAGTAGTGGGTTGCAGACTACCGTTCCGGTGATGTGGGGTTCGAATCTCGGCACGCACTGACTACACGAAATGTTGTTTTTTTTTATTCAAATTAGACATTGCTCCCCATAGCCGTGACGGAATAGCCATTTTTTGAATAAATCTATACATCTTGAGAGACAACCCGCATAACGATTTAATATGAGAACTTTGTAAAATATTTGTAATGCAAAATTAAACATTAATATTAAGAAACACAACATATATTATTCTTTAATTGACATGGATTAACGTTGACATTTTTATGCACTTATTTATACGACATTCGTTCGTTAACTGACGTGTTAAAATGTTACTGGAAACGCTTACAAATCAGTTGAATACATGTGAAGTTACTACTTGTACGGTACACAGAAAGAGCTGTGAAAATATATTAGTTTTAAATACAAATATTAGATTTAATTAAACGGTGATCTTTTTCATTTACGTTCTACGAGCGAAAACAATATCCCGTGAACTTTTAATTTATATCTCTGCAGGAACAAAGCCCAGAGTTAATTAAATTAGTTTTTAGATTCCTAATTATTCCTAACTCACAAAGAACCTATTGTCTCGTCGCCATTAATTATGCTTACTATAGTTACTTCCACTTAGTTACTGCACATAAACAGTGCGTGTTGGTAGGATTATAAAAAAATAATTGGATTCAAGTACATCGTTTTCGGTAAACTACTTAATTAAATACCGACACCGGATTTCAAATTAACATATCAGGTCGATTGAAAATTTTCTCATTTAAAACATGATATTAAAAAAAAGCGATCCCACGAAACCTGTCTCGGCGGAAATCGGTCCACGAACTGGTCACCGAAAACCGGCTCGGAGGCTTCCATTCATAAAAATGTACACACCATTCACTGACACCATCACATCACTGTAATCCAGGTAAACAAAAATAAAAATCGAAGCACCGAGCGAGACAGAAACACTCTCGATCCACAGGTGAGCGGGCGCGGCGCGTAAGACGTCCGAACCCGGCGGCGGCTCCGAGCGTAATGCCGGCTGGGGTGCGGCGCGCAGGGAGGGATGTGATCAGTACGGCCCGGGAGCCTGCGTAGCTCCATTCGCGTAGCGGCTACGGCGCTACGGACCCGCTACGCCGATCGGCTACGCTCGCGGTTGACTTAGATAATATTTAATCTGGATCCGAAATGAGGTAATTACCTCAATACACAGCCTTCGTCTTGTTAATACTTTACATATTACATCGGTTAACTGAACTTACATGTATTACTAATGTACTACAATATGAACCTTATCATTTTTCAGGTGCGCGTTTTAATATTAAATATTTGATACAGATCCACTAGCTGCCATGATTGAACTTTAATATTCATGATATTTACGGAATGTCTGTTTATTATGAGAAGTGTAAACACATTTTACCTTTACAATGTTTTTTCAATAAAATCCTTGTTTTTTTGCAACCGAACAGCAGTAAGGTATTTACTAATTGTTGTATTTAACAAATACGAAATCGGCGGCCCTGCATTCATATATTCACGACACAAACTAGTGTTGGTCGATGTCAATTGCATCCACAATATTTTTGAGCAATTAGCGTTATCGCCATTCCAGCTGTCATATGTCGTTTCAAAATAATACGATTTTTGATTGATTAATTGTTTTATTCATTCATATCGTGACACGCTTATTTCGACCCTAGCTTTATTACGGTATATTAAACTGAAAACCTATAGTCCCTACTACTGTTAAGAACGAAGCCTTGCGTACTAGTAACTCGGAGTTATCTGAGGCATAAACTATAGTTAACAATAATATATTGGAAGACAGTTATTCATCGCATCTCCTCCATAACTAACCATAGCCTGTACTATGCTGGCTAGATACTCGATAAACTGAATATGTAGTATAGGTACATGCTATATAATACTTATGTACATATTTTTATCACACCCAGTAATAACAAACAAATGTGCTCATTACATAAATATGTGTCTAGTTTGGGAGTCGAACCCACGACCGCCGGTTTCGCAGCCACGATCTCCCACACGACAAGGCCAGTACTTACCAGAATTGTAAGGTTCTATGACCAAGCAATATATAGTTTCTTATATTTTCCAATGCGGTGCAAATCGTTTACTGAGAAAAGATCTGGAACCATTGTAACAATAACAACTTTCAAGGCCTCCAACAGGCCTCCAAAGGCCTGAAACGGGCATACCTTGACCAGTTACCGGCCCCCGTTTCTTATCTACAAAGATCGCTTATCTTCGCTAACAGTATTTTAAGCATTCGAAATTCAAATACCATAAGACATACTTACGATACGATACTACCATACTATTACAATGTTTATAAACAAATACAAAATCGACAATAACGTAAATGTATCTTATATATGTTATAAAGCATTCCAGGCAAGGTATATATCAGGTATTTTTGGGTACATTGACCTTTTTCACCTTCGCAATTTGAAGGGCGAGTAGATGTTACTTAAGGATCGTAAAGGGCGCACATATCGTTATTTAATACTGTCAATTTCTGTATGTTCTTGGGTATCGCATATCGGATTAATTAGTCGTTCTATTGCGTGGTTTAGTACACCCTCGTGTCGTGTAGTTATTTAGATTAGACAACAGCGCCAAATTTCTGTCCTTATTTGTATTTTTAATATCAAAAAACTGAATGAAGTACAATAATGGTCGAAGGATAATTGAGTCATATTAATTCTGAAAACAATATGATGTGCCTTTCGTACTACAGGCAATTACGACATACAATCACGAACTGTATTACATACAAATATTACGTATTGTATAATGTAAATTATTATTCAAAATTAAATTTTATTTTCCCGGAACACAGTATATAATAATGAAGTGGCACAGTATATTTGAATCCAATATGTTTTCGTTCGGTGGGCTTACAAAATATAAGACTGGTATCCGGATGAACATTAAATTGAAATTTATTTGAAAATGAATTCATAGTTTTTAATCAAGTGCATTCAATTACGTTGAAATAAAATAAATAAATAAAAATTACACTCGTTTACATATATGACGAAATAATAAATCAAAAATAAATTTAATACTTCCCAAAAATAAAAGTCCGCTACCTCATTGAACTTTCAAAACGCCACTGAAACCAATAAAGGGATAACAGACACAAAACACCTGTGCATCGCACAGATTAAAAAAAGATAAGGAACAAACCAAAAAAACCAGAACTCTCCAAATCTAATGTGTTCGAACACAATATTACACAGCAACTCCAATGTCAAAGGAATCTCGACTCTGTTGCTTTCATCTTAAGGCGGTGGACTAACCTGCGTTACGAATGTCGGGCGCAGTTGATACGAAAAAAGTCGGGTATCGAAAAAAGCATAAACGGGTTCCGTGTGAACAAAAAAACGCAAGACGCCACTCTTACTAACTGCCGTCTCTTTTTTTCTCTGTTTACGACGTAATTTATCAGTAGCCAGTCGATGTAAACAGAATGATTTGGTATCTCGTACATTTGTATCGGGCGGTTTGTTTAAACAAATTCGGTTGTTGACAAATGTGCGTTCGTGTTTTGTTTTATGTATGTGTTACACACGTGGTGCTCGGGTGAACGAAATTCAAAAACCAATTCAGACTGTTTTATTCATTATAATGTACATACATACATACACTCAATGTAAGTCATGCTTCAGTCATCGTACTTCGGCATTGTGTGCTCTTCAGGCTATAGTAGATCGGGAGGAAAGAGCCTGTGAAAAAGCCTCCCAGAAACGAAATGGATTCGATGTAAATTTAAAATTAAATCATGTGTACATGATAATAATAATATCAATATAATCAAGCGCTGGTAACTCTGGCGATCAATAATGGATATCAATAAAAAATATATTCTAATTAAAAATGACATTTTAATTAATTCACTATTAATACTTCGAGCCGTGGCGCCGATAAACAAAAAATATGACGGTAGATGCGAATAAAATGTCATCACACTAAGACGGTTTTAATCTGCACTAATCTTTACAGAGTATAAAACAATGTCGCTTTCGCTTCCTGTCCCTATGTACGCGTAGATCTTTAAAACTATGCTACGGATTTTGATGCAGTTATTCTAATAGATAGAGCGATTCAAGAGGAAGGTTTCCATGTATTTTTACAGCTTTAGTCCGCGGCTTTGCACGCATGGTAATTAGAATTATTTTAATGGCAATAAGTAAGAATGTAGTACATACATAATAATATTATATGTATTCATATATTATATGAATTTAGATATTCCAAAGATAGTAGAAAATTTTAATGGTACAGGGAAAGGGGAATTGTTTTACCAGCACACTACTACAGAGTTAGTGCCAAGGGTTTTGGGCTCAATAAACACAAAACAAATATTGTTGAGAAACACCTGTAAACGTAAAAAATCATTTATATAACGAAACAAACAATTATTCGATTATACAGACATGCTGGTTCGGAATCGAACCTACGACCTAATGTAACTCCAAGAGCAAATTAAACTACCATTCTAACCGGACGCGGTACGCACAGCCTTACGAAACTAAACTAGATCAGCCTAGTTCGACTCACCTTTCGAATCGAACGGATACCAAAACGGATCTTAAAGGACAAGGTAATTTAGCCCTAGCATTAAACAAAGCTGAGTAACCTTTTATCTAAATCAGTTCAAAACTAATTCATGTGTCATTAACTTTTGCTACTACTTTTCTTTCATTTATTCTTTCATTGCATTGATAGTAATATATTCTTATATTCTTATTATTGTATCTGTCTCCCTTTTACTTTTATTGCATAGAATATTTAGTATTGCGTGTTAATTGCATAAGCTTATTATACTGAAGAGTTTAACAAACAATATTCTGAATAAAAATAATTAACAAAACTTGAATCAAAAACCTAAATTTCTTGTAACATACGAGACAAGAACTTAAAATATAAATGAACGCTAGATAAACTAATTGTAGTTAAATTACATTTCAAGGTTAAAGCTTCAAACCTCAAATAATGTTATTGCGTGTGCGATGACATGCGCGGGCGCCGAGAACGCTGCGTCCGTCTCGCTCGCACACCGGATTTGAAAAAAGAACACCCTCGCATGACCTACTTGGGTGCTTCTCAAGTTGGCGATCGTTGGTCTTTATTTAATGTCCCTTGCGAGGGGTCTGGGGTTCGAATCCTTGGACGCAGCTGTGACGTAATTAAAAATTATTTCCCTTTTCTATATTTAGTAGCACTCGCTATGACGGCGGAGAAAAACATTTTAAAGAAACCAAAATCGTGAGCTGTGTACATGTCACTTTTATCTTTTTTGCAATACAAAGGAGGTAGTTGGTCATTTTTTTATAATATGGAAGTAACGGTGGATGCAGTCCACCTGATGGTAAGTGGCTACTGCCGCCCATGGACATTTCTAATCGACCCCAGATAAGATTAGATTCCTATCTCAGGCCGACCACAGATGCGCCGCTACCCCTGAGGACTGAGCTGGAACGCCTCGAAAAAGTATGTCTCCCTTACCACACCCTTCAAAGCAGAACACAGCAGCGCTTAACACTGCTGTTATAAGGCAGAAATAGGTGTGGCGGTGGGGCCGCCACATTTAAATCTGTAGAAGCATTGGCGTTCCAAATTTAAACACATCAATGGAATGCTTTATTCATCGGCCATTTGCAGTAATTTCGCCTATATTAAAGCCTGAAGAGAGGTAATAGTGTCATCCCTCGATTATATTCAAAAGTCGGTGTGTCGGTATGTCGGTTGGCGGGTGTTAGCGAGGGCCGCGAACCGTGACGTGAGTCAGTGGGGGTCAATGGTTGTCGTGGGAGACGGCTGTCTTTTGTTTTCTTAGCTTGCTACTAAATGTGGCATTGGTTCATGGCGCTTTTTTATGGTGGACTTAATTATAGTTCAAAAAATACATCCCGAACAAAAATTCTCCACATGACTGTACCATGGGTAATATGTTGTAGTTTAGCTAGAGTATATTTCTCTTTAATAATTTGTTTATTATAGATAAGTTCATCACCTTCAAATGTTGTTAGTAACAATTGCACCTTAACCTATTTAACTAATTAGTATCAGTATTTATAAATAATCTCAAGATATATTTGTATAGGCCGTTGTATTAGCCTATGCCAGTCTTTAAACCTTCACAAATCACATCACATCAATCCGTTGTTCCGTTTTAACGTTTAAGGTGGACAAACATACAGTACGCTTTCGTATCTATACATACATATAAATAAAATTGACGTATCTGTCTGTGATTACAAAATAACTGTTTACTCAACTAAACTAAAACACCAAAAACCTTTTCAAAATTTCTGTCTGTCTGTTTATTTGTCCGTCTAATCTCAGGAACGGCTGAACCGATTTTAATGGGACTTTCTCTGGATAAAGAAGTTTATAAGCCAACATATAGCCCGTTTATAATATTAATATGGACTAGTATGGATTCTTATTTATTCTCGTACTGCATTGACCTGAGATAGTAGGCGCTTAAATGAACAGCGATTTAATTACATATTGCCAGCTCATAATAAACCTGTCGCATGGTTCATTTGCTCTGTAGAAATACTGTGTGAAACAGCTTAAATCAACATCCATGGCGTGTTAACTTTTTTAATTCCTCAGTATTTATGTACACATTTGCATGCGTGCGTGTCTTTTTGTGCGTTTTAATTATAAACGCCTCGTGAATTGCTTAGCTTATTCATTGGGAAGGTTATTTTTTAACAATCAATGATATCAATAATATTGACGAGTTAAAAGGGAAAGAATACAGAAATTAATAATAAATCAACTTATACACTGGTGTAATTTTTTTTTTACTAAGCTTTTTACATTATTTTCACGAAGAAACCCTGTCATTTGTTACCCATAAACACAAACCTAAGTTGATCCGCCATTTTGGATTTATGGTAACGTCACTAATCTAATCCTGCATTGTTAATCAAATCGAACGCAAAATAACAGTTTTAAATTAAATAAAGACAAAGACTTGAAGTGGAATTGAAAATTATAGATTGTAGAAATACTGAATCATGATAATTTTCCTGGCACATACACAGATGTACCCGGGAATTGTACCAGGAATGGCGGGTTATATAATAATAACTATGGGTGATGAGTGGTCATTTATTCTCGGTATGCGGAACTGGACTGGACTGCTCATCTAATCGTTGGGTGGTATTACCACAATAGATTTACCTCGGACCTAACTTTGTTATTAGTTTTAATAATGAGAAAATTTTCTGTGAAACAGATTCATTGGCTTGTTGGTGGGTAGACTGGTCGATGGGTTCGATTCCCACGCAGAACAAACATTTGTATGATCAGCGCATTGGTTTGTTCTGTGTGTTACAAACAAACAAAATATATTAATATTTGCTGTCTCCGAAACCGGCGTGTATGCATGAAGAGAGTGATGGATGTGGATGAAGCACGACAGGTTTGTGAGGACAGGGATATTTGGCATTCGGTGCGCCCTGCCTACCCCGTTAGGGACCTAGCGTGATGGTTATGTATGTAAGTATTAACATCTGAAAGTATCTTATTTTAGTAGTAGTAGTTTAGTAGTAGTAACTCACAGTTTTTAGTAATCCATAGATTGTAATTGGCTATTTTTATCACGATACAAAACAGAAATAAACCGAATTACGAGTAGCATGATAGCTCATTAGTTTCGACTTCTGTTTGAATTTTCAACTGTATCAAATCTCAATTCCCTAGCATTCACCTCTATCATTACGACGAAAAAATGTACCTAAATAACTTGCTAGGTATATAAATAAGGTAACGAAAACTTTAGCTTTAACACGTACATTATGAGCATACATTATCCCGTCTCGCAAACATTTAGACCTCGTTTTAAATATGCATGAAACCTATAACAATAATCGCCCGCGATCGTAATCTGAAGCTGCCCCGTACCCCTATTTGTCAGTAACGACGATAACCGGAAAAGACCGGCACTAGCCGGATAAAACCGGATCTTATCGCCGGCCCCTTCATTATGAATTCATTGCGCGTCACTAGTTTGCAAATATCTCGCTAGCGCCAAGTAGGCACTGAAATCGGAATACTCTAACCTTTCAGACCTAGATGAAATGCCGTAAAAATTTGGATGAAAGTTCATATTTAAATCTTGAACATTGCTAAGCCTTTTTAAATAAAAATAACAAAGTTATGATCACAATCAAAATCGACGAAAATGATTAACTAGCCGAGCAAGTCATTGAAGTAGCTTTATTTAAATAAGATTACAGTAATGACTAATGAGATGGAAGTTCATGTACATTTTATGTTGCTGACACTTTTAAAAGAATGTCAAGAACCCTGTAATAATTGGACAACTTATCCAGAGGCCAAATAAACCGCAAGCATCCCAGACAGTGAAAGCTCTTGAATTGACACTGATTGCAAATACATTTTTTTGCGAAATCACTTTATAATACTTACTTTTTTTAGTATGGACCTGACAATTTTGGCTTCATTAATAGTCAGATACGTTTTCTTTTTCAAAGGTATTGTTTAAGTCGTGTTTGCCTCTTGCTATTATGAATCAAATGCTAAATATGGTAACAGTGTCTATTTTAACCAAATTGTCATATACAAGTACATATTAAATATCCAACATTATGCAAGGAGAAACAAACAAGTCGCTTAAATTTAAACTTGCAGTTTACATGACAGGGGTGAAGTGGGGATGAATTTAAACGTACTAAGTTTGTCGCAAGTTTGTCGACGGCCGGCAGATGGCGCTGTAAGCCGTGGGGCGCTAATGGCCCGCACACATGTTGAATCGGTATTACTAAAAAAACGGTTTTTTATTTACTAAAAAACCGCTAACAAACTAAGTGTTAGCGGTTTTTTTGCTTTTTCTCCAGATTTTGTGTATTCTCTCACAAATCTAAAGTCCTTTGAGGTATGTTTGGAAATTAATGTATTCTATAAATCATCTCGATATTTTAGTTTTATAGATTAGAATACGTGTTTAGCATTCATTCTATTTTTAAAATAAAGCCTCATGGACTAATAAGCAAAGTTATTCTGAAGAACACAATTTGACTAAACTGTTTCATTCGCTTACTGTAGTAATTATTGCACATAATATATTTGATTACCTCTTTTATGAAATTAAACTCGGGTAGCAAAGAATTTATCTACGCAGTCAGCTATATGATTTTTTGTTTCAGAACTCGTAATACTGATCCAATTTTGATAGATAAATTAAATACGGGTCGAAATCAAATTTCCTAAAGGAAATTGATTTAAGGGCGCTCCCTTGTAGTTTTATATTTTTGACACGAATATCTTGGTGCTTTTTTATTTTATTTAAAATATGAATATTTAATGAATCAAGATCATTTTTTTTGGTTACAAGCCTCTAATTATAAGTATTCATTTCTGTCCCCGGTATATCTGTGTAGTATGATTATAAAGGCGGAAGTAATTATTTTTTTCCCATTTCCTTTTCACGTCCAAACCAATAATGAAATTTTACTTAAATTCCGTATGTTAGAACTTGGTATAAAAAGACCTACTGAATATCCTATCCTATTAAAATTATAAATGCGAAAGTTTGTGAGTATGGATCTTTGTTACTCTTTCACGCAAATACTACTGACCCGATTACGATGAAATTTGGTACGTAGGTAGGTGAAGACCCAGAATAACACATAGGCTACTTTTTATCCCGAAGTTCCCGAGGAATCGGGATTTATACGGGAATAACGACAATTTATTGTGTCGTAAGGTGACACAACGTTCGCCGGGCCAGCTTGTTATATCTTTAAAATAGCCTTCGTTTGGTTACGAGGTCGTGGTAAAAAAGGTGCGGGATGGGATGTATCGCGCTTTCCTAAAATGTTCCTATTCAACTTGTGTTGAATAATTTCCAAGTTCTAAATATTAGAAAGAATAAAAGACGTTATGTAAAATATTGATGTGTCGAATCACAAGTTGTGAACAATATGTTATGTTTATATCAGATCTATACCGGCATAGTTCATTTGAATCCATAGAAATAGAATCTACAGATAACGGTAAAAGAGCATTCTCGTCCTATGCCCTTCGCGAACAGAGTCGCTCTGTACCACGCAATTAACTGTCTTTTCATCGTCATCTGTATGGGTTTTGATGGCAGCTTTAATTATCTTAAATATTGTCGAGTGCTTTCATGATTTTAATCTGCTTAAGAGCCCTTTCAATATCGTGACGTTTGGAAATAATTAAAAAGAAATAAATAGAATTCACAAACAAAGTATTTTTTGCCGCAAATATAGGAACTAGGTTTGAATTTTTTCACCCGCGAATAGGAAAGTTAGATTGTAAGGACAGAGATATATGGCAATCGTTGCTTTCTGCCTACCCCGTTAGGGAAATGGCGTGATGGTGTAATAGTAATATGAAAGTCGTGAATAAGGACCATTCACTGTATTTTATTTGACAGTAACTTTAATACGCTTATTTATATGGGATCTAAAGGACTAATGTTTTTATACAAAACAGAGCGGGTATAAACCCATATGCAGATAATTCTCATCACGGTCTATTCTATTTTGAAATCGTAGATAATTATCTACCCGCTTATGTAAATATATGAACCGCTTATTAAAACTTTAAGGCGAATTTTAACGAGAATAACTTAGTTGCTTCGGAACTTAGGCTGAAACGAAAGATGGAAGCTTTCGCAACCACCAACATATTTATAATGAAAGGTAACAAGATATTTGTAAAAATTAATTAGTGGCTGCATAAAAGGGTAAAATGCATAAGGGAATAAAATTTCTGAAATATGACTATTTGTAGCTTTATACCCAGAGACGGTTTACGGATGTCCTACTATTGCATAGAACGTATAGCAATTAGAATTATTTTCAAAATTCGGCTCCTCTGAGCTCAGAGAAGAAATTTGATTATAAATGAAGTAGTATTCATGTATTCATGAATAGCTAGAAATTAATTGGTGAATATATAATTAAATAAACATTGGTTTAATGTCGCTTACATTAGAATAATACATATCATGAATAATATAAGTCCATTAATAAAAAAAATGATTTGTCCTTAAATATACCTACTCATTTCACGTAGGTAGTAATTTTTATGTAATTTTAATTTTCGTGTCCTCTATAAATAACGTATCTTCCATATTATCGGTTATTCTAAGATTTCGATCCATTTTTATGTTTTTTATTCGAGCGAGTTAACGTTGAAGACCGACAGACAGACGAATTAGATATTCGTGCAAGAAGTTAGAAAATCGCTTCGTGATTCCGCGCTAAGCAGTTTTGACATGCGATGGGTTTAAAGTTGGAAATTCACAATGTAGTTGCTAAATTCCGTGGTCGTTGCAATTTACAAAGACTCGCCATTCAAGCAATTATCAACTTTAATATATAAGCAGTAGAGATCATTTAGAGTGACGTAACGAAATGAAATAAGAGTGCAAAGCGGGCTGTTTGTAAAAAGTTTTAAATGTGTACTTTGTGCTGTCATTTCCAATAGTGAAAGAACACGAAGGAACTTGTTTTCGCTGCATATTTTATTGGACTTCCAATGTTTTTATGATACACCAAAGATACTTATATCACAATAGATGGCAGCACGACTAAACTGAATCACGAAGTGGATATTCATAAATACTAAAGTCGACCAGCAGAGCATAACAGAACCCCAGACCGGCCAACCTAGCCTGGCTTGGTAGACTATGGCCTCCATTTTCGAAATGAAAGAAGACCTCAACTCGAAATGGGAAAAGAACCATGAAACAGTAAACGGATTAATATAATATACGCGTTAACATTAAATACACCTTTAGTAATTACTAAAAATTCTGTCTACCCCGTTAGAGACTTAGCGTGATGGTATAGGGAATAATAATAATACTCCTCGTAAATAAATACGGTTTGTATTAGGCACTTAATATATTATGTACCATAAAAGCAAAATTAAATTTATTTTGAAATACATCAGATGCATTCAATTTGATTTTGGAAAACCATAGCTGTTCCTTTTATTAATCCTTGGACTTACACTTAACTTAAAATTCTGAATTTGAAAATGGATGAGAAAAAATCAAATTCTGAACTAAAGATTCATAGTCTTTTCAAAAAAAAAATATTAAATAAGCTTCCAACAATACCTACAAGCTTAGGTGCTCTCCTTTTCACAACAGCTTAAAAGCTCATGACGTTGAAGCTGACTAAAGCATGGAGGTAGACCACGAAATACTGATAAATGGCTGATAAATACTGATTGACTGGCCTCGTGGTCGAGTGGTTAGAAACCCTGACTGCAAAATCAGAGGTCGTGGGTTCGATTCCCACCCAGGACAAACATTTGTGTGATGAGCACATTTGATTGTTCTGTGTCTGGTTGTAATAAAAATCTGTATATAAGAATTATATCATTTGTATATATGTATGTTTATCAGTTGTCCGGTTACCATAGCACAGGCATTAAATTGCGTAATTTGGAATCGGATAGCCGTGTGTGGATTTGTCCTATGATATTATTATTATTATTAATGGCAGTGGGTAAAAGTGACTTAACACTCATTGAATTAATACAAATCATACTTTCAGAACCTGAGATTTGCTTGAAAGCGTTAGCTGACGTAATCTACAACGTAATTAATGTCATTAAGTTAAAATTGCAGCGTACAGAGGACCTTTGTTTTGTCACCGAGGCGTCACTAATCTTTTTCTCTCTTAATTATTCAGACCTTTGTCGTTAAATACCGTATAAAATTGTTTCCGGATTCCTACGCGGTTTAGCCTCCTTTTTATCCTATGCCAAGAGTAAAGATCCAGATACAGCCAGATTGTTGACGAGTAAATGATGATGATGATGAGTAAAAATATGTAGTATGTTTACCAGCTGTCCAGTTACCATAACATAATTGACTAATTTGGAATTAGATTATGTGTGGAATTGTCTCTGTTATTATCATAAAAGAGAAATTTTTTTTTCACTGCTTGCGCGATTTTTGTACTTAGGCAAGGCTCTAAATTTAAGATGACAATGTTTCAAGTCGTAGTCTACGCTAGCCAAGTGACTAAAAACTGTAATGCAGGTTTCTTCACGGCGAAGACATTTGGCAACTTTTACATGTCAGTATATAACAACATAACAGGATAACACATAAGAACTTATAACATAAAAATAAAACACAAGAGAGGTGTCAACGGACACCCGGATGGAACTAAGTTCCTTTCGATTAATTGGTGAAGGAATTGTAATAAAATTTTATTTCTTTTAATTGGCAACGCTAGTGTGTCGGACAACTTCCGTCAGAATTTTTCGTCTGAAATTTTTCCGTCCAGCCTCCTTCTCAACGCGCGATAAGGAACTTCGTTCCAACAAGATGTATATCCACTAGAAAGGTAAGTAAGCATAAAATCCTAAAAATACGCACTATCAATTCAGGTTAGTGTATAGCCGTTTCTCCGAGTAATATAAGACGCTCACTTCGCAGTCAGCGAAGAGTATTCAACGAAAACCGCCAGCAAAGACCGAATCTCGTAATAAATATCTAAAGAAATTATTTCACGGTTATTTCTATGCAAATCCCCCTTATCGCGGCCCCACAATTTCGTGCGTTCCCACCTAAAGGGCTCTCGTATGAAAATTTCTGTTAATTTACTGATTTGCCGTACAACGGAGTGACAGCAACAGGTATTAACCAAGGGGATGTTTTATTTAACTTGGAAATTACTCCGAATAATATTTGCGTAATTTATATAATTGGGAAGGCCGGAAAAAGTATTTTTTGTGTGTATTTTTGGATTATTAGTAGAGCACTCGGAAAAGATGTTTGGTAATTTTGGAGATTGCGAGATTTTTGTGAATGGAGTTTTTGTAGCGTGAAGATGTTCTTGGTTACCGTTATATATCATTTCATCCATCTGGGTTTTTTACTGACTGGCCTCGTGGTTGAGCGGTTAGAGATCCTGACTGTGAAACCGGAGGTCGTGGGTTCGATTCCCACCCAGGA
>DWQT01002242.1:0-14576 GCA_018244895.1 Myscelus amystis hages | reverse complement strand
TCTCGATTACAATTAAAAATGATCTGTGTTGGTAAAATATAATTTGCGCTAAACCACTTAGTAGTAATGCATATCTTTAAAACCACGCGGGCGAAGTCGCGGGCGACAGCTAGTTAAATATAAAACGGTATACAGTCTTAAAAACTGATATGTTCAGTTAATAAAGATTAAGTTACGGTGAGGAGTTTAACGAAAGAGATGGTTGAAGCAACAATTATAGAAATTATAGTTTTGAAAATATTTTCCTGTTACCAAATGATAAATGTTGAGGTATTATTAAGCGTTTTAGTTTCTTTAACAAAAAGAAGAATAAGCCAGACGGCGGTTGGGTTCGCCGCCCTTTGTCTGTCCGATGTCGTCTGCGACAGTGTGCTGATGCCTTTATGTGGTCGAACCTTACGCGTGTCCTAATACATTATGCACAGAGGTTATTCTGGGGTCAATATGATTAATATTATGAAAAATAAAAACGATAAATATATGGTAGACTTATCTAGTTAGTAATGAAAGCAATGCTTTCAATTTGTCATTTGAAATTGGGCTGCCATATCTCTGGCTCACACCTTTCGCATGCAAGCTTTTAGTAAAGGAAATATCTTGACGAAACGGCACGCGTTAGGTTTTCATCAATTATACATTTTGTGCCAGACTGAGTCCGTATATGATTTACTTAGTAGACAATGACCTCGAAACTCCTTATCCTGATAAAATAATACATTAATGGTGATGGCTCAGGCGAAATTGCCAAGTAAACAGACAGCAGGCCAGTTGTGTAACATTAACCAAATGTTTATCCAATTGTAAGTTATTGCGCAAATCTCAAATTGTTAGGGAAAAGGGAAATGATATAAACGCAGCAGACACAAAAACCACGCGACCCTCGCCACTACTTATGTTCAACATACACACTTAATGGCAGCACTTCAGCTATGGTATGTTGTTTCACTTCCCTCTTACCGCATTCCTCATGTGTTGGAGAAGGATAAAAGATTCCACACGAGACTGACGTTTTACCGAGAAAAATTCCTTCACTCTAGTCCGTACTCAATTGAAAATCAAAAATTTTTGTAATTCCTATGAAACTCAGTATTGCATTAGCAAATTGGTGTCGATTGGAGATAGATTATTAAGTGTTTTATGAGTAAAGTTGAAAATAATTGATACACCAGACGTTGTTTGGGTTTGTCGCCCCCTAGGCTGTCTCGACAATGTGCTTGCACCCTTAGGTGGTGTCAGATTGTAGACGCGTCTGAGAAATTACAACAGTTAATCTAAATGGATGTGGTTTTCGGCCTTCTGAGAATATTTTATATGTATTCTCGTACCTATTAACATATACTTTTACGTTAATATTGTTATATTCGCAAAACATATATGAACAATTAGAAATATTTCGCTAATAGAAAATCCTGTTTTGTTAACTCCCCATAATGAGTCCCACTGATGGGCAAAGGCCTTCCCGCTAAAAATAAAACATCAATTGAAATACATTGATTTAGTAATTCATTTGGATCTTAAAGTAAAATGCAAATCTGTCTAAATTAAAATCAATGAACGACTTAGCGTTATTGAGTCATAATTTAAAAACAAAAATAAAAATGTCCGTTGCGACCTCGGTGCTTACTTTCAGTTATAGAAAGAGCGCTTTCCATTCAACATTTAGTATATTGGAGTTGACAGCCGATCAAAAATACCAAGGCTCTGCTCAAAGGTCTCTACGTTAAAACGGTTAAGTAACACATATTTCAAAACAAATTAAATTACATACAGCCCAAACCCAGTATCTGATGGGACATTAAAACATTTTCATTTGGGAATTTCATTAACCTCATTATTTATTTATTTGTTTATTTATTTATTAGGTTTGCCAACAATTGTTACACGAGTACTTACTTAAATATACGCAATAAAGTTTTAATCTACGTGCACAACCTATTACAGGCACAATATAATAACACAACATGCATAATAATATTAAGACTATGTTGATACAGTGGGTAACACTTATAAATAAATAAATACAATAAGCTACATTTAGCAAGGTAGGGTTACATTAAGCTAATATAACAGAATTTTGTGATCTTGTTAATTTAAAAAAAGTAAATTAACACCTTAGTTTAAAATTCTATTTGGGTAACTTCATGTGTTCATGTGTACAGACACATCCCCACTCGGGTCCTTTAAATGAGTTACATGCCGTTGCATAAATGAGTGGCCCGGGCGGATATGTCACTCTAGGATAATATACAGGCCGGTCGGTATGACATTTGCAGTTTAGATCCAACACCAATATTTAAATGAGGATATACAAAACAGTATGCACTATCGTAAGGCCATGCCAAAATGGAGCTCATTAGATACATTCTGATACGGAAGGTGGTGATGATATAAAATGGTCACGTCTGAAGCACTGCAAGTTTTTTTTTTCACCGTGAAAGTATTTACGCAATTCGGTTCGCTTGCAGAAACGGAACCTTGAAAAATTGCTTAGTTTTGTCGTAATAGAAAAAAATATTGTATTCGAGGCCGTTAAGTAACGAACATCATTATAAAAACCGAGAGCAATTTCGCGCTCATTGTTTCTGTCGTAACCAAATTCTTAATGATCTTAAAACTGGATCGTATGACAAATAAACTACGACTCGTAAACCTACTACATTACGGCGGAACCAGCTCGCTTGTAGAAACTATTATAGCTATTGTTCACGAAGCGGCAATGAAACAGAAAAATAAAAAAGTCGTTGCGAACTTTTAAATTTATTTACACTGGCGATACAAAAAAGCATTCTTGTCGATATTTCATCACTTTAAAATTATTTTTACTACTCTACACTCATGTACTTTTTATTTTTTAAATAAGGTCCCCGTTCATGTCATCGTTTTGAATTCGAATTTGGAACTATTCCACGTTCCTTGTGTTTGTTTCGTGAACTAAAAACATTTTCGGATTCGCGCTCAATGCTAAATTTGTAGCATTTGAGTCTTTTCTTACAGCCAAACTTCTGAACTGAAAAGTAAAAAGTATCAATTCTCCCTAAACCGTAGAATGACAAAATCGTGTAATTCAAAACGAAGCTATGCTATAACTTCTATAGTATTTTAATAACGCAATTTACGAGGATCATTACGCACCATTATTATTCTATAATACGCAGTGTTGAGTGCCGAATGGCCGCTAATGAAATGTTGCCCAATCGTGAAATGTGGATCGTGCAATATCATTATTATACACGTTATTATAGTAGTTTTCTGTGCCACACATCCGAAAAGTTAGTTGTAACAACCTTCGTTTCTTTACGATTTAACCTTGAATTGGTCGGAGTTTCCATAAAAAAAAATACGAATGCAATTTAATTGCAAGAAAAAATTATGATATTACAATAAGAACTACGAAATAATAATGACAAGGGAAAACGAAAGACTGTTATTATTAGAGCATTGAGTTCAGAAGATTTTGCACATCGAAAAAGAGCAGAAACGTTTCATTGTCACAGAATAGAACACTCGAAAACAGCAAAAATGTAATTCTCTAAGGAATACAAAATTTACGACTGCTTTCGAAGTTACATCGTCTCATTTGTACCTTACATTATGTTATATGTGAACATTACATTTACATTATAGTTTACATCGCATTATTGCCATCATTTAAAAATCTATACCCAATGTATTTTGGTATTATCAGCATATGGTCACCAACTTTTTGAATATATCAGCCTCATGAATAGGCATACTCTTTTTAATGACCAAGCCACAAGAGCTCTCGTCCATCTGCTATAGTCAATATTGGACAGCATACATATTTAAACAATCTATTCATTTAGTTTTATATTTTGCAAAGAGACAGTCTGCCCGCTTTCTATGGATTATACAATACTTTTAATCGTTCCATTATCTGACAAATTTTTGATGAAGTTCTTATTGAAAAATTTATTGCTTGCTACAAGGAAATTCATTTACTTATAACATGATAAACATAAGCAAAATACTTATAGTTTTAATAGAATAATGTTTATTATGATAAATATTATATTGTGAAGTAAAAGCAATGAGCTTTTTAAACAATTGTTATTAAAACAATTCGTATTTCGGCGTAAAGGGCGTGGTTGGTGGTTGCGTGTGCATACTGGAATAGACCTTCTCGGACATCGATAGTAGTAATTTATACTAGCTGAGCTAAAATAAATTAAATACCCTCGAGCCAACGCGAGTTGACCTTGTGCAGTGTTATTATTCACTCAGCAATCCTCACGTTAGAATGGAGCTGCAAAATGCATTAGAAACTCCCAGGTCATAAAGCTCCAAACGTAGGTCACGTGACCTAGGGCTTATAACGTGAACCTCGCACGTGAAGTGTGCTATTATAGGACTAGCTGCACGTCCTGTATACCTGAGTAGAATACTGTTTTACTAATATTTTCTGAAACAAATGTAGGTATTTCAAGTTACTCTTTATAACGTAAGCTATCTGTCGGAAAAGGACCTATCAAAATTGGTCCAACGGTTTCGGAGAAAAAAGCAAAAAAAGCAGACTCAGAAATTGACAATAATCGTAATTATTATTATTTTATGATATGAGTATTGACTTGAGAGGTTCTTACGGTGATTCATTGATACCATGTCAATTGTAATTTATCATGCAATATTAGTACACTTAAAATTATCATTTGATTAGTAACGATTTAAACTACTGGGTGACGCATAAGTTCTGTACGCTTCGAAAGCAGATGTTGCCAGCTAAAATATTTACCGCCGTTACTAGTTTATTGGTAACATTGATGAAAACAGTTACTCTCATAATAATAATATCATTTTATGTGACTGGTTTGCAGGTTTAATTCAGATCATGACTAATATAACTGCGCACCGCCCACGATGAACGCGAATTTATTAATTTTCGACCGTACGTACATAGTTATTGATAATATCGATTAAATTATCTGACCTAGGGTCATTGACTTGTCACAAATATTTTATCTGTATTAAAACCTACATAGAAGATTAATCAAACACATAGATATGTACGTTTTATACGTAAATAGTGGATACATAAATAGTCTATCTCACATTCGTAACAGGATTTCGGTCTATCTATTCGCCTACTATTTATTCATTATGTACCTTTAAAAATATGCAACAAAAGTGGACTTGCTACGAATATAAGTCCTATGCCAGTTATTTTTATGTGTGTGTAGAAATCAGCATTGGGGATCATTGAAGGCCTTGTGATTTAGATTTCAGTTTTCCTTTACCAAGGTCTGGGATACGAATCTTGCGAATGCTCGTTAATTTAAAATTAATGCGCGTTTTTAAGGTTAAATATAAATGCGTATAGCGGTGATGATAAGCGTATTGAGATCTGCGGACTGTTTCAACACACCGAATTTCGTGTTTGAACTCAATTAATAACGCTTTTCAATTTCATACTTAGATTACATTCATACTTAGATTACATTTATTCTAATATATATAGTAAATTTTAGTTACAGCGAATTTATTAAAGAAAAAATTGTATTACTAGAGACGATTAAAGATTAATACCGCCCAACGGCAACGTCGCGACGGTCTTTGGAATGGCCATGAATATTCCAATGCCATGAAGTAATGAACAACTAGAGGTGACTCGCTTTTGGAATATTCCAGACCCTGCTCAAACGGATTTATATACGGCCCGCGCGTTTGGAGAGTAATACAAAATAGACAGGTCACACTACTGTTTTATCATACAATTTTATGCGAAAACTTCATACAAAACTAACAAATATAATACTTAATGCAATATAACAATGGATACAAAATTGTTGTCTGCAAAAGCTATCGCATTAAATACTCGAGTTCATTTCGATTAATTGTTCTTACTCACCTTTAAAAATAAACAAAGGGCGAATGTAATGTCGACCAATATTCTCTTTTCGGTAAATACTAGGGTTCCCGATGCTGTCGGAATGCCAGGATGACTTCGGTTAACTTTCCGTGCTGCCGAGACCTAACGATTTCTGCGGTTTTTTTAAAGTTATACTTATTTCAATCACAAGCCAAATAAATTCATAGCCCATGAAATGCGCTATCCTGATTTATTCGGCATAATAAAAATCAACAAATATTTTAGACTTTTATTCAAAATACTCCACAACTAACCTAACTCTCCGTTCAGATTTGTTAATCTTCCCGAATTGGTCCTTTCCGATAGTTGGCAACCCTAATAACCTACAACAGTCAGTAATTAATATTGTTAAGTGTATTGCCACAATATATTATACGTACCGATATTCCGTTATGGATGTGTGGGTGTGGAACGTACTTTTATTTAAAAATGGAATCTTGTATTATTCGGTCGTTTTCCATTTTAGGAGATTGGATATCAAAAAACAAATCAATTAAACATTCGCGCACTGTACCTCGACATGTTGTGCATAAGAATGCATCTAACGTTAATATTTCGTCTCCCTAAGGTCTCCCTGCCTCTCCGATTTCTAGTGTTATGACTCCTTTGTAAGCAGTCGGCCTGCGCCTTGTACAACTTTCCTTTCCCGGAGCAGTTCTTTGTTCTCGTTTGTAGGGAGCCTATTTAAAGAGTAGGTACTATAGTGTTTCAGTCCATTATGATCCTTCAAGTCTAGCGTGGGATAGAATATAGATATTTTTTATTTTTCACTTGAAGTAGTTCTCTGTACGTCAGCATATAATCTCCTGTTGCCTTTTGTTTCTCATATATTACATTTATTATATAGGTTTAAATAAGGTTTCAAACAATGGATCATTAAATATAGGCGTTAAGGAATTAACTTTAGCTAAAGTGACCATACTAAACCGACATATACCTACTTACATATTTCAGAACGATTCTAGTACAAGACAGTTTTGTCTCCTTGTCTATAATGCCCTTTCTCCAGAAACCTATGGTTTACAGCAACATTATTCTTTACTGCGTATTATACTGGCTAGCTTACTACATATTATTATGTCACACCCAGGAACATCCCTGAAAGTTATATGCCACTAGCCACTGCTACTAACATTATTTAGTACGCTTTTAAAGTAAACTGTGAATAGTGACGTAATCATTACGAAATTAGCTAAAATAAAAAGCATTTATACAAGTTTTGTTTGTGGTTTAAAAATGCATGGGTTCCCCGCGATAATTTCAGACTTAACATTTGCGTAGTTATTACTGATTTTTTTTAAGAAAAATGATTAATAAAATTTACTTGGATACCAAACTAAAGCTATTGATAATAGTTGGCAGTAATCAAATTCATTTGTCACACACCGTTTAAAAAAAAAAAAGTTAAACTTGTTCTTTTCTCTCCTCTCGTGACGCCATCTTGTTTTTATGCTTTGTTTCGTAACGCAATAAACCGTAAACTTAATCAATTTAGTATTATTTACGTCAAACGCTGTTTACCGTACACAGCCTACAATTAACGTATCAATAGTGTTGCGGCTAGAGTTTCCTACGCGCGTATACGAAGGTTGCGGTTCGTTAATTACGTATCGCGATTATCTCTAATGAACCGACAAGTGCACATTGTCTGGCCGGCGGCGGTCGCCGTGTAATTGAATTGTTTCTTTTTCTATTATTAAATACAGGCGCTTCGAAGCGCTCGTTAATGGCTGTTGCTTAGATATCTTCTATGTTTATATTTCCTATATACTATGTTTTGCCATAGCATTGTGTAGGTCAGAATTAAATCTTTGTTTCTTTTCTTCTTTCTTTCATTCTTTCTATAATCGTGAAAAGTATTAGATATGATTACTGACTCTGTCTGTTGATCTGGAAGTTGTTGATTCGATTCCCTATCAGGGAAAATTGTGATATTATATATTTATCGAGAATTATATATAACATTTACATATAACACGAGTACAAGTAGAATTAGTTATATAAACATTGAAAAATGATTACTAGAGTACAGGCTCTGTCCAGGTTTGTATCAGATGGCCGTGGAACTTACAAGATTGCATTGTTTCAGCAGATTTGCATGTGTGTGGGTAATTGTTGGTTTTGGTCGATGTAGAATGACAAACTTTATATTTTTTTATGTAATTTAGACTTTAAATCTCCTTTGCTGTACCTGTAATTGCAAGCCATAGTATCCTCTATAGTACCTAAGCAAATACTGTCTCTTTTTATTATTTTCTGATTTTAGATTCTTATTTTCTTCGAATCACGCCTGTGGACTTAATCCGATATTATCAACAACCGACACGTCTATTCATAATGAAAATATTAACATTTTACCACTCGAATATACCTAATTTTGTATTCGGTATGGTTTTCGAAAGTGTTTTAATGTGCTCATTATAAAACAATTAACAAATTAATTACTCTTATTTTTTTAGTGTGCGTTGTATTTGAGCGGCACAGCCTTGGAGTTAAGTCACGATACGGCCTCATAGGAACCAAACCAGGTTACATGGAATTGGCCAACACCCCTTCTAATAGCTCCTCAATACAATTGTTGCTTAAAACCTCCGCTTTTAAAGCAATTTTCTATGAATGTGTACAATATGAATATTAAAAAAAGATTAGCTTAATACTTTTTAAATTGTAAATTATCTTGTTATCCAGATTATTATTGTTATACACTTGCATTTACGGCATGACCAAGTTCAAAGATTGCTTTGTTTTCTTAAGATTTCAAAAGAGTACATTGCCAAAACCGTCAGACTCAATGTGTGTATAGATTTATGCTTATCGCTTGTCTGTTTAAAATATTGCCGTCATTATGTTCACATAGGATTTAGCGTTAAAATGTGTTAAATTCGACCCATTCAATGCATCGCGCTGTAATTAGTGATGATAATATGAAATTATAAAACGTAGGGTACATGAAGAATAATCAACAGAAATGATGCCGTTGTATGCAAGTCTCAGGGCCGCGTGTTTGCCAACGATAATTCACATTCGGTGTCTTGATGCCTTTCGGTTTTATTAAACGATGCGTTTAGAAAAGTGTTCCCTAACCGATACTTTAAAACTCACGTCTTGATATCTATAAGTGACGCAAATATGTGGTTCTCCTTTGTTCCATTTTCGCGTTAGAAAGGGAAGAAAAAAAGAATTCATCACAGAGAAAAAAGGACGAAAGCAAAAGTTAATAAGACATTGCAATTTTAACCGTCTATCACGGTAGGTAGTCGTAAAATGTGACCTTGTTGGCAATGTTCCTAAGGAAGTAGGCCAGTGTGAAATCAACCCTTGCGTAAGTCTTTTATAACAGAATGTACACTAGACTGAAACTGGAATTACTGGAGAATGTAATAAATAGGGAACGGTTAGAATTCATTATTAACAATTTTGTTTGAGCGTTAAATAACGCAATCCCAGATACCGACCAAGAGACGATACCGCGAAGCTTGCAATTGTCATTAGAAGCGAACTAGCGCCTAATGAGGCAATCCCAGAAAATTAAATGATTGCATTTGGCGCCCAACATCGGTGCAGGTGAGAGGCGATCAGTAAGGTTACAATCACGGTTTAGAACTGCAATTGTCACTCAATCCTCAAGGATAGAAATACAACTGGCACTTATATTATAGTTCAAGTAAATATTCCTAAACTCCATTACCGTTAAGCAGGCAGAACGTCCGTGTGGCGTAAAGTTAAAAAAAATATCAGGATGTTTCCGACTTTGTCCGCCATTACGTTAACGCGAATATCGATATCGTTTCGCTCGATAGCCTATCGTTTCGACACGCACACGCTTGGTTAGTTCAGTAATATCGCCTCGTGTAAGCCAATAGAACGTATAAAGACATAATGAGCGAGTATTAATACTCCTTTTACTCGTAAATATTCCTAACGTCACCGAAACCAAAGATATTAAACTTCGGAATAAGTAGGTATTTAAAGTAACTCGGTATATGATAACCCCGTTATTATAGAAAGCTTAAATTACTTTATTGTAAATATGAATGATTTTGACAGGTGCAATATTCTTCGATTAAATGAAGTGCTTGATGTGTATGCCATATAAATGGATACTCTATTAAACTTCTGCGAAAGACGTTTTCAAAGCACTTTGAATAGCAGCTGAACGGCAATTTCATCACAAATGTCACAATGACTGGTGGCTAGGCTGTCGTAACTATTCAGAAACTTCATATAACTGCTCAAGATGTCCACTGATACTATAATAATAACCATAAACTACCAAAAAATTTATAAAGAACAGATAAACTCAACTTTATTACTCCGTTCCTTTGAACTTTGGCTTCAATTAGTATCATTATATTTTGTAATTGTGATATGGATGCCTAAAAAATAATCAGTAATTGCAATGGTATTATCTTCTATTGCGTTCTTTACCACTGCGTATGATTCTTGAATATTTCATCAACGTTCTACTTTTCTGAAAGGACAATTAGTCGTTAATATCATATTGCACAGTTTCAAAATCAATCGAAAAGATATAGAGTTCTTTACAATCGCCATTGTTGGCAAGGTGTTGGTAAGTCATTTGCATTGCAAATAGAAATTGACCAAAATGAACAATTAGGTACTATCTTGCTGTGTATAACTTTCTTTATCTAAAAATTATGAGAAATAGCACATTAAACTCTTACCATACGAAAACGTATGTGTCTTTTTTTGTAGTGTTTAACTATTTAATGTTATTCGAAGTGGAAACTGCACGTTTTCTTTACAATATAAGAATTAGAGCGAATCCTTAACAAGTTGCGGGTAACTGTATACTCCTGTTAATTGTATTATCATTCTTACGCATATTACGTAACAGTGACATCTTTGCGCAATAAATATAGTAAATTATTGTTTAGTTTTGGTCCAGATCCAATACATGATATATCAAAGTGTTCGTCTTATAAATTTTTAGGTTTTCTTACATTAACATTGACTATTACAATTTGGACAATATTCAGGAAACGATAACGAGTGATATACAGGGGATCTAGACTTGAATAATCATTGTAATATTTTGTTTCAGATAAATCCAAAATGCCATCTTTGCTTGAAGCGCTCGAGCGCAAGTACGGCGCGAAAGGCGAAGTGAATCCTCCCTTAGATGATATGCCGGTGGCCATATTCGTCCCGAAGCGGTCTCCCCGCCTCAGCGTGCCCACGCTGCTGGTGCTGAACGACTGTGATATCGACTGCGCCGGCGACGCCTGCACCCTAGCTGACAAGTGCGCCAACGTTGTTGAACTAGATCTCGCCAACAATAAACTCACAGATTGGGAAGAGGTATACAATATACATGGATATTTGACATAAGACATATTCATCGTCGAACTGCTAAATGCGTTCAAACGAGGTTTCTAGAAAGCCACGTATAAATTACTTTGATTTCTAAATATTCTTTTATTTAGTATTCTTGCTAGAGCATAAGAGATTTTCATATTTAGGTAGCAAATTTTGTTATTTCGCAATTTTCTGATTGTGTCCATAAATTTCAATATCAATTTTCCTTTCCAGGTATTCGCTATATTGGAGCAGACACCGCAAGTGAGGTTTCTGAATCTAAGCTTCAATCGGCTGTCGGCCCAGATCCAAGCCGCCCAAGCGCTGCGTCCACGCTGGAACAGTCTCAGTCATCTCGTGTTAAATTCTACTTATGTTCGTTGGCCAAGTGTATTTTCATTGCTAAAGGCTCTACCAGCTCTCGAAGAGTTGCATTTGAGTCTGAACGAGTATTCGCACGTCGACTTAAGTGGACAAGAAGTTAACGAAAAAGATCGCTGCGAGGCCTGTTCTCGTCTGAACGTTGACGTCGCTGAGCCCGTGCATGAGCAACTCAAGAAGGTCTACTTCTCTGGCAACCCGGTCAGCAATTGGCGAGAAATATCAAAACTTGGATATGCGTTTCCAAACTTAGAAACGTTGCTGGTGAATGACTGTCCTCTGGCCACTTTGGAGCCGGACCCCTGCAAGGAATGTGACGACTTCAATGGAAATAAGAAATGTTATGATGCCTTCCCGTAAGTGTTATGTTCATCGCATAGAATTTTATACTCGTACCATATTAATAAAAATAGATGCATGGCTTTTCAAATCTACAAGTTTAATGTCGCTAATAAATATTAAAGGCGATAACGAAATGATTATTCAAAAACCCGTCTATTCCCAGAGTTATCAGTTACAAGATGAACATTAAGTCGTAATACAATTATGGCTGACCTACTAAGCTTATGAATCAGAGTATTGCATCGTGCCTGCTATGCAAGGCGCTTAGACTTACCTATATCTATATTATTGCAGGCACCTTCGATTCCTTAACCTAAATAATACCGGCCTGGCAACATGGAATGAAGTGGACCGACTTGCCAACTTCCCGGCTTTAAGGAGTCTTCGAGTACAGGTAAGATGATTTTTTTTTGTAATTTGGCAGGTATTAACCAAAGAGCTAAATTTCAAACATTGTTGTCGATATTATTTACATCAATGCAAATTCTTTTTTCCAAAATCCAATTAAAAATCTATGCCCTTGTTTTATCTACTTTGTTATAATGTTGAATGTGATTGTATTTTACGTATACGTTTTACGAGATCTTACTGTCTCTAGTTGCGGATGTTTGCGGGTAAACAGCCTTGCACTGTTTTACTAGTGTATACATGTTCCCGAAATAAAGCAATGCCGTCTGCATTTGATCCGTACTTTTTCCCGATCTAATATAAAAGAATCTTCGCTATATCACGCTCACCAGTCTGTTTGCCCGACACAATAGATCAAGTGATGCAATTGCAAATTGCCTTCGCTGCCACTACCGCTTTTACTGTTGCAATTTAATGAGATGCCTTCATCTGATGTTTATAGGGTTAGCATTCTCTTTGCGGAAAATGTTCAACATTTTTACATTGTGTAACTTGAAGATAATTTTTTACATCCATCTCGTCTTTTCAACCATCAATAGTTTCTGTTTCTTGGCGTGCTGTATAAAGGTAGAATCTGTAGAATCACAACCTTGGATGCATCCACTATTACAATTGTTGTGTACTGAGCAACAAATACATTCTATAAATAATATATCGACGCAAGGCATTCTCGATAATCGGCGCCAATTAATTCGATTACATCATGCTAAACTCTTCCCATCGCGTCGCTGAGAACTGAATTTGCGGTATAACAATTCATGTCAAAAGCGCGAGAGTTTCAACCGTCACATAAGATTAGTAATATAATCAAAGATAATCGTATACATTTTGTTTAGAATGCCTTCATTTGTTTTAAAATACACCAGATACAGATTAGAGAGAAACTTAACAAACATTTGTATTTCAACACCGAGATTGCATTGCGTACGACACCCATAACGACACCGTTGTCAGTGATGCAATTAAAACAAAAAAAAATTCTCAACGTCTATAATCCGCGTAGCGTTTTATTCGTGTATCGTCCCTCGGGATCCCGGGTGCTATGTGTAATACGGGTGAAGGTCTTCCCGTTTTAGTGTTGCCCCACTTTGCGCCAGAGTTTGCGTAATCGACCGTGTGTAGAGACGGCATATTATTTTGACACACGGCACTTCTATGCACGACGGACGGTATACTTTTATTGGTTTCGGTGTAAAATCAGAAACTTGATATTTATAAATGTACTAAAACCGTTACATATACTTCCCTCTATTTTAACATTTCTAATTGCACTTGTGAAAATTACTCTTTAAGTTTGTGAAGATGGTCAGTATGAATGAATGAGTTATTCCAGTTTAAAACTGCAAATACTCGTAGCTCTCTTGCCACTATTTTCGATTAAGTCTGAATACAAAACTTCACTTTCATGGATTAGCTTTAACACATGATTTGATTTTCAAACGTGATTCTGCGCGATTAAATCGACAACTCAAGTGTTCTGTTACAGCACCAATGAGTTAAAGTTCAAGGCCACTCTTCAATTTGGTCACGTAATATTACAAACGAACCAAATCATTCATAGTCTGACCCTGTCAATCTATTGTAATCTGTATGCTCATTACCTTAGGATACGATTTCGAATGGTAGAGCAGTGACCGTCACGCTAGGAAGAATGTGAAAGTGGAACTGAGCGTTGTATACATTGAAACGATTAGATTTTCATACAAAATGGGCTAGCGCGTACATAACGTCTCCATTCGCTAATATCAACTAAATAACGTAATATTACGATATCAAATGCATAGGATAATATCACCGAAGATGCATCGGAATACGAAACATAGCATATCAAGTAGGTATCGTTATATCGAATAAAAAGATACAGAAAGATTGTACTAAGTATTTAAAGCGTTTCAGCGAAAGACATTTAAAGGCCACGTGCTACGCCGATAACGATAAGTTAGAAGTGCATACACTAATGTTAATACAATTTACATATATCCATTTCGATGAATAGGTAATAAGAAAACTCGTGTTGGATTAATGTTAAAAATAAACATTGGGTACGAAAAAAAGTTAGCACTCATTCATAATAACGGTAAGAAATTTGGTTCGTTCATTTTCCGGTTGTGTTGCACAGTCAGATAACGTCTTGTTTCTTCAACATATTCAATATTTAATTTCATATTTTTTGTTTTTTTTTTTTGCATTAAAATTTGTTATTGTAATTCTTATTTAAACTCTCAAAATAAGTTTATTTTTA
>DWQT01002241.1:0-14577 GCA_018244895.1 Myscelus amystis hages | reverse complement strand
CATAGCACAGACAATAAATTGCCTAATTTGGAATCAGACAGCCGTGTGTGGAATTGTCCTAAGATATTATTATTATTATTATTTCGTGTGGTCATGAACTTCTCGAGTCAAATAGCGCCAGACTCCCAGCACATTTCTTCATACAGTTATAATCATAAAGCATCATCTCACTATATGATAATTGGTTACCTTCTCTAAATTTAATTACCTTTGGTATTTGATGAACAGCTCACTTTTCTTCGGATTACAATAGCTTCGATGATAACAGAACACACTACACCACACTACATTGGCGAATATACGCAACGCTACGTACCAACTAATGAAGATAATGTTACAGACAGCGAGGCCTCAATTTAGTAAATGGATCGGTAGCCGTGACGTTTTAGTAACGCATACCTATACTATATACAGTTACACATAACTATAACATGTAAGTAACAAGTGTAATAATAGTGCGGGAAGCTTTGAGTTAAATGGAATGATTTTTATGCAATCGCGAAACAATGTAACGTACATACGAGTATAATGTAGTGTCATAGCTGCGTTGTGCCATGGTTGGTTAACTCAAACCTAAGCAATTACAGCTTTATGGTTCATGTCGTTTAATAACCTGTATCACTACTTTGGTGTTATGCTTTTAACAATACAAAAACGGGGTTTCTTATCATGCGGTTCAAAAAAAATGATGTCGACACTTTAGTAGTAAAATCTAATCAAACGTAAACATATTTGATGAGATTGGTGCCAGCATTTGTATCTTTGTATACACGACCAAAGGAAGTACCTATAATTACGTAGTAATTTTGCTTTAGCGCGCTATAAAAGCGGCGAAGCCGTGACCTCTGACTCATTACCGCTGCGTTATTAGCTAGTAATCCCAACCCCCTACAATCGGGCCAATAGAGCTGTAATTAATCCACTTTAAAGATATCTGTTAACACTATCACTATCATAACTAACCTGTTTAAAGTTTTATTGTTGGACACCATCTTCTTCCGTTTGAAGGTTACGGCAACATTAACAGTATGAAAAACTCGTAAAGTATACACATGTCCACACGATGTCACTAACTGCAAGTAGATGAGAATTCTTAAAATCGCATGTAACGTTGTAAAAATAGCTTAGCAACCTTAACAAAGAGTCCATCCCCAGAGCATATCGATATTACGCTAAGGCAATGAATGCCGTACTAAGCCAGCGCAAAGTTAATCCAAGCCATATTAATAAGAAAGTGGCCTCAATACAGCAAATTGATGCCATTTTAGTCGCATATTTTCTCTAGTACGGTACAAGGCAAATAAGGCAACTTGAATTGCAATGCAAACTTTTGTATAGGCAAAATGCTCCGATGTTCAAGCCTTTTGCTGCCTATGAAATGAGAAATAACTTTTACAATGAACAAAACAACCTTATTCTGTTCTGTTTCGGATTTTGTGCTTGTGATTTAAACACTTAAACTTGTTAAATACGACGTTTTTGTGAAATCAAATGCTATTTCTAAAAACAAACATTCTTCACTGAACAATTTTCTTCAAAGAAAATTTCATCACCAATCTTTGGCGTAATATATAATGCACATGCTTAATTATAAATGTGAGCAAAATTGAATCATTAATATCGAAATTGATCTTCATCGTGAATATATAAAAAGTAGAACAAGAACATTCTCACAATGTTCGTTTCAGTTCAGTCTCGATAACGACCAAAATTACGTAATTTATCGCTTTACAGCCCAAACCTATTGTTTTGCGATTTAAACAGTAAACGGTGCAATTTGAAAAACAACGTCCACTAGACCACAACAGTACAAGGAATTGTTGCCATTACGTCTAGAGCCTCTGCAATGGCGAGTTTCAAGATTTTAGTGTTGATTTTGGTGCTCGGTTTCTGCGGCAATGCTGTAAGTATGCAATTGACTGTGTCCATTAAAGTCTGTAACAATATTGTTTGAAAACTAGTAATTTGCAATTTAACATTATATTTCATGTTACGCGTTAAACACAATTAATCAGAAAGAAATGAATTCACATACAGCGCCGAAGTAGGTACATTTTAATCGTTATCTGTTAGAAATAACTTGATAATTTTTCTAACGGAAAATTTATACCAAATATTTGCCAGACACTCCCACATTTCGGTAAGATCACATAATATGAGACCAATATCTGAACTAAATATAAATTCGATAAAACGTTTAATCTTAACTGACAGCTTCCAGAAAAATATAAAGTGGTTCTGAAAAACATATCAAAAACAGCTATTGAAAAGAAGTATTACGTTTTCAATATTCATAAAGCGGTACAAAGATGTCTAGCACCAATCACTCTGTGGTATGTTCGTAAAGAGACCTGATGTTATTCGGAATAGTTTCGGTATCGTAAGAAGCTGTAAGAGATGCTAGAAATTTGTGCGATGGAGCTTTAAGAAACATACCGGGCATATGCCCAATAAAAAATTAGGTGTTAAGAATTATAAGTTGTTATTTATATTTTAACTTTGACATATGAAACAGCGATGGCGTAGCTTAGATTTCTGTTTGGTATCCTAATCCCTAGAGAGCTCCTTTGATATTACATAAGATATTACCGATTTTATATTTCAAAGTTAATTAACAGGTAAGTGTAGGCATTACTTGAAAAACATCGTGAGGGATTATTATGAAGATATTTTTAAAGGAGAGATTTGAATTTAAAGAATTAGTTCATTCGCCGGTGGATTGGTTACAAGCAGCCCGCTTTGCATTCCTCTGCTGGTATCAGATCTGTCAGCATGGTGCGGTACATCATATTTCCAACTCGCTGTTAAAGGCTCTTACAAAGCCAATAAGCTTCATAGTTCTGTTCGTATTGACCATAACGGATATGGATGCGTTATGACGACGCCGCAAACAATCGGTTTTCTATTGAGATCTTGTTAAGTCTTTGGTGAAGAACGTGTGCTACGTACGTTCTAATGCTGAGAATCATTAGTTTAGATATGTTTGTCGAATGTGGTTTTTTGGTGTGACTTTAGATAATTTAATTATATCAAAGGTCACAAGCAATTACTTTACCCTTATTTAAATATTTTTCAATCGAGCGGTCAGCTATACGAGTACATAGCTAGAAATCTGACTGCGTATAATTAAAATTTATATGAATGATGTTTTTTACAATTTCAATATTTTTATCATTCCACAGTCTTGAAACAGGTCATGAAATAGAAATATTACATTTTATTAAAAGCTCTCTCTTGACCTGATAACTTCGTTCGCGAAAACCTCATGATTTTGTTATGAAAAATGGAACACGCCTGAAAAAAACTAGCCTTAAATTTTATAAAAGTCGATTGCGCAGTGGGGCGTGGAAACGAAAAAAAGTAACAGTTGCTTTCACATTTATAATACCTACAAATATAAATATTGACAATAGAATTAACAATGTCTTTGGCTTGATACCGTTATTAATTCCATCATGTAAGTGATATTACTTAAGACTACTAAAACTTTTGATAACAGCAGAAAATGTGTTCAGTAATGTTCTATTTACGCAATTTGATATCTGTGTTATGTAGTTCAATATTTATGATATCTTTATTTGTTAAAACTCAGCTTTCTATAGGTAACAGCAATCACATTCATATACATAGATATAAAATTTGATTTGTTCACAATAATTACAAAAAGCATTAGCAATTACATCTGCTATAGAAACCAAGCAAATATATGTTAAAATAAATAAGTAACTTCAATGTTTCCCATGGAGATAAATGGTCGATATGCTGTTACTTATCTACCTAACTCAATACTAATCATGGACTTAATCCAGACATAATAGTCCATTCATAAATTAATTAGTAGCCTGTAGATAACTCTTATTTGACCCTACTTCGGAAACATCTCAACCTAGTAGATAGTATATAATATAATAAGTAAAGTATGTACGTACGCGTTCAATTTTTATTATCCGACAAATTAACGAATAGCTCTTTTAAAATTGTTTATGGATTACCTATAAATTTAGTGCAACGTTGTTCCATCATTCGTGTAAACGGCTTTACGTTTTCACCTTTTTACGTTCAAATACCTTTAAAATTGTACTTCCTTTGACCGGATCGAAAAATCGATTCCCGAAAAGTACGGATTAGCCGTAAAACGTTCAAATTGGATATTTTCGTACAAATGAACCTAGCATTTGTGAAAAGCAACTAATAAGCGGACATTCGTAAGTTTCGGTCTCGCTTATGTTGTAGAATCAATCTTTTATATTTGTCTTTAAGCAACAAATAATTAAATATATCGTGTTAACAAACAAATTAATTGCGTATTAAAAACAGTTTGGAGAACATAGGTACAGTTACGTGTGCTTAGTTAATATATGTATGTACATACATATATTTAGCAGTAGTAGCAAAACAACATACCTTTATTGTTATCTTTGTGAAACAACAATTTGTTTGGTGCAACAATGTTTAATAACAGGTTATTGTTGCGTGCCTAAGTATATTGCAGTGTTTCCTTAATGGATAGTGACATTTTATAAGCTGTTAAACTCTATCATCATTGAGTCGATATCTTTATAATATAAAGGCAAAATATTTTCATTGAAATGCTTTTAGCGCGAATCTTGTATCAATAAATAAAACAATAAGTAAAACAGCACACAAGCTAAAAGTGTGTAAGTGATGGATAGAAAATAATTAAATTATAACCAAATAGAAGTTAAACACAATTACATTAATATAAATATAATTGATTATAAATATATTATAAAATGCAATGTGCTAAACAATATTACGCTAATGTTTATTATAATGTTCTCCTTAAGAGGATTTGAGCTCGTGATTTCGCGCTTATAACACAAACCTATTTAGTTAATACATCCAAGGAGCTTAAACCAACATCCATATATAATAGGTACCCACCTAGTTAATGCATCCCACTTTGAATGCCAGCTTAGCTTGGTTGTAATGGTAGACGTGTTTAATTTATATTGTGTATATTGATTCTTACAATTTCATTCACAGATTTGCAAAATTATTCTGCCGCACAAGCTAAGATACTTGGAGAATATGCTGAATGCTGAAGTAATGGTTAAGGCAGCGAAGATCCGGCAACGGCTTGAAGAGAACCCTAACATACAAGACGGCGAAAAAAGTTGGCCTCTACTGTTAGCGAAATTCCAGGCGGAAAGCAAGAAACACAATTACCCTTCCTATGCCTACGACAATATCTCTCAGAGGCGCTTACCAAACTTCAAGTAGAACATTAAAATGCTTAAAAAATCATACCGTTTTTCATTGTCAGCGTAACAGTACAACATAATGGTTTCCCGAATGTCGTGCATATCTAAATAGGTAACTACATTCGGCTTCGCAATAGACCATGACGGAACGAAACTCGTAAGGGTAGGCCGCAATAATTTTACAGCCTTGCCACTGTTTTTCCCTCAATAATTTTCTTTAATCTCCGTAAAGATAAAATGTATAATAATACACCTAATAAACCTAAAGTATTATTCATGATAATCTGAAATAGGTGCTTAGGTATATTTAAATAGAAAATTTTACTAGTACGTTCGATTTTATTGAATATCTCAACCAAGGTAAGAATTGACTTATGAACTACTTTGTGTTTTTGTGTTTATAATACGTATATCTTCTTTTTTTCGGACTTAATAAATTTTGATACAAAAAGTTTGTAATTTGGTACGTAAACATACTTGTAATTAGATAGGTATTGATGCGTTTCGTACCGCAATATTATAATAGGTAACTGATACAAATCCATCGCATAGTAGATACATTGTGCGTGAAAGCTTCTTTGTATGTTGAAAATAACAATTTTCACGCAGCACGCCAAACGAAATATAGCTTCCATTATATTAAACTAGCTGACCCGGCAAACGTTGCTTTGCTATATAAATTTAACACCCCCGCAACTCCGCTTAAAGGTGAAATTTCGTAAAATCCGTTCTTAGCTGACCTCTACTCGCCGAAAAGAATATTCCTATCAAAATTTAAGTCTCTAGGTCTTTTAGTTCCAGAGATATCGTGATGAGTCAATATATCGCTGTAAATCTTTACATATATATATTTAGACTGAAGTAACGTCGAGCACAGTTGGCGCAGTGGAGCAATGATAGGTTTGTTGAGTTACGAATTGCACAAAAGTATTCAAATGAAAGCAAATTTCATGCATAAATTATCGGATAAATCGAAAGTTGTATCGGTTTTATTGAGTTTTGACTTATATCCTATACCTATATTGGGAACGAGCAGTGAAGCGCTGTAGTCCCGATGCGTTGCAGATCGTAAACGATATGCACAGTGAGCGAAACGAGCGCATTCCTCAAGGCCGCCAGTTGGGTGACAGCGTTTCCCGAGTGACGTAAGCAGCTAGTCTCAGATTTGTTGTAGAAACAAGCGCAAACCCTAATTGGAGCCTTTAAAAGCGGTTAAGATACATCCGATAGATTGGTTGCCCACTAACTCGTGCCCACCTTGCATATTGAGATCCGTTTGATTTTATCTTTTGTTATCTTTAGTGTCCATTAAATGTACCAAGTGATTACACTTTGGCTTTCACTTCAACCGACCGGATTCGTTTAAATCATGGCAATGATAAGCATGCTTAAAGGTGTGCCTTTTTTAGTTACAAATTTCATTTTCTTTTACCAAATATGAGGTTTATTTCGCTAATAACTGCTTGATTTTGGAGTTTAAGTATGTTGAGTTCGTGTTACTTCGTTCATTAATCTTTTACGCTTTAGTCCAGGCTGTCACTACACCTTTATCACAGGCAGGCAGGTAATACTGTGACCAAAAAAAATGTTAGGGTGGAAGCTAGACAATAAACTCTGTAATCCCAGGGGATTAGTTTGGGTCGATGCTGCTTTTTCTTACCTACAATGAGACACAATCTTAACCATACTTTATGAAAATCTGGTTCATTAAAACCTTTAGATACCTACATATATTTAGAGTTTATGAAACTAGTACTAGTAGGTACCTATCATGCCTATTAAATAGAATATGCGCTGTATTATACATTTTAATTGCTTACAATAACTGTGAATATATAACATTGAGTAGTGACAATTCTAAAGCAAACATTCTAGGGAAAACCTGTGAGGTAATAAAATTAAATCCAATCAATAAAAATGTCACAGGAACCTTCGCTCTAAGACCCTTCCTGCTACCAAAATGACGACGTAATGGTGCGGCTTCTTTCCTGTTGGGAAAAACTTATTACGTTAATCGCATTCTGTGCCTACCTACTTAAAATGTACGAGTATGGTAATATCATTTGGCTATAGTGCTTAATGTTTTATCAAACATGTACCTACTACATATAACTATTGTATTAGCAAGATTCACATGAAACAGTGAGACTAGGACGATCTACTTTTAAATTGAAGTTACTGTAAATTTAATATCATTATGTATAATTCAACACCAGACGAAAATTTATATCAATTACTGGAAGCACATAAAATAACTGTTAATCCTGTGTCCAGATCCACTCAAACTACTGGCGTTTATCAGCCGATAAAGTCGCAAAGCTAACTTATCAGGAACGAAGCCATTAATCACTCTGTTATCCAAACAAAAACTTTTGTCAAATATTAAAATGTATCACCAAGTTTTCCGTTCACCAACAGTTCATAAATTCTAAGCCAAGGTTTATGTAACTGTTTATTCGGCCACTAAAAGGGAGAGGTTAATAAAAACTAAAAATACTTTAATTATCTTTATTTCATATATATTCTGACAAATATCCAAATTTTGTGTACAATTACCGAATACTCAGGTTCAAGTTTCGAACAATTCATTTAGTACTGACAAAAATATTATCTTAACTTTATTTTGTATACATTCATTTTTAATACGTTGCGATTTAGAATGAAACAACCATTTACAATAAATGTAAATTCGGATACAGGAAGCGAAAGATGCGCATTATATCATCTCTCATTCACACAAAACGCGCACACGCGCCAACGCTGCATCCGAACAATTCAAAATATTTTCATTTTTATAAATATAATATGATTTGACGACTTAAATTTATTCATTCGTTGCACAGGTTGCATCCACACTGTTTCAAATTTCAGTTACAATCTTTAAATTCTATATTTACACAATAACTTAACGTAGAGTTAGTTTAAATTGGCACAACTATACAATCTTCTAGAACTATCAAGTATGAGAGAACAGTACATCAATTGCTGAGGTTATTAACGATATATCCAATGAATATAATACATCGTGATGCATGTGTGACGTCAACTGTCCTAGTTTTCGATCAACCAACGTTCTACGCACTTTGGTAATAATCTAAATAAACATCATAGAACTTAATACCTTGTTTAAGTTACACTATCCAAACTACTGGTGTTACAAATGTGCACTCTTTCTTATTCAACATGAAATATAGGTACATGCACCTATGTATCTAACAAATATACGGACAGCCACGCCTTCGCCAATATAAACCTACTCTACGAAGAAAGTACAGAGAAAAATCTCTTTTTTTATTTTTTATTCTATTTGTGGCTAAGAAAAATTGTCATCACTCCATATTTTTTTTATAATATTAATACAATTAACACTGTTATATTTCTATAAATTCACTGGAAAAGAATTTTTTAGGAAAAGTCGCACGTAGAATCTTATACTAGATAAAAACTTTCATTAAATTTGAAAGGAAGCCCAACTATAAATTTTCATAGAGCTTTAAGCAAGTTTTAAACATTAACTAATCGATTATCATCGACCTGACCTTACTGAAAGTGTATATTTCTGGGGAACGGCTTTGTTTCGCGAGAAAGATTTAACACTTCTATATAATATATTTGAATCTGTTCTGAATATCGCCGTCAAAAAAAGAAAGGCCTCTTCAATTCCCAAGCTCATTGTTAACCGTTAAAAATAATACGAAGAAACAGAAACATATTTAACGATATCGAGTACCTACCACATTAGAAAGGGCCAATCGTATAAGTGTCATACAAAACAATAATCGCATATAAATACTATCCATTCCAATATCGACTGTTACCATGCACTTTCTAGTTAGAAACTACGGGAATTTATTGGTTAGATGAGACAGAAATGTTACTTTACCGAAAGAACATAATATAGTTATAATACATCATGACGTGCGCAATACCAGATAGGTTAAAATTACGGTACTAAGCAAAACAATTGATCATTTAGGACGCCTAATTTTGTAACAAAATCTAAAGAAGATCTAACATATTGACTGTTTACTGAAAAGAAATTGTATAGTTTTATTTATCATTGTATAATAGGGTTGATGGCAAGATCACTTGATGATAAGCGGAGTGCAATTTGGGATACACGGTTACCTACAAAGTGCCTCTCTTGCTTTGATATTCGTAAGTGTTTATATTTAGTAGATTTCAGACAAAAATGACTTCCGCTAAACCGTCTAGATGTATATAGTTCACAATGCTCCGGGCGTCTCAGTCTTAAAACGTAGTTAACTGCATACATAACATGAAGTGTACTCAATAAATACATAGTGAATATTCTTATCACGTAATCTAAGAGATCAAGCTACATAATCGTATTAAACATTAACAATTTGTGGCGTTACATTTAGCATATAAAACCCATCAAATATATATAAATAATGTATATACAGTACGTACACCGATTAGAGTATTTCTTGTAAAACGATTCCCTATAAGTATTCAAACGTCATTCGCTATGGAAATGAACATTAAAAAACAAAATGAAAAAAAAAACAACCTACAGGTAACACAAATGTAGGTACGTTGTGAGTTTGCACAAATAAAAGCGAACCTTTTGTGATATTATGAAAATAATATTATGACATATTTTAGGAATTCGTAAAAAAAAATGTAAGATTCGACTTTGACTACACTTCACCGTACCCTCTCCAACTCTGAACCGCTTACCTCGTACAACAAACATTTCCAACGACACAATTGGTTCACTTCAGCACCCTATAAAAATAGTTTTATACAAAAATTGCATTGGAAAAATATTGACAAAATATTTTTTTTTTCTTATAAATACCTAATTGTACTTTGATTTTATACCAGACACAAAACAAACAGGTGTGAACGATTACATTTGAGCTATGTAGAACATTCGTACACGTAAATATGGATCACAAATGCCGCAGTCAAAAAATTACAGTATGCATTTATTACAATATTCGATATTTACATCACATCATAGTTTTCCGACTGCGCAATTGTTTGTGGGCCTAATGAATAATAATGTTATGTTATTATTGAATATGTATTGAGCCGCATGACTAATAATTATACTAAGTAAAGATTTTAAATTGTGATACGGCTCAATACACACCCAATGCACAGCCAAGCAGTATAAGTTTGAATTTATATAATCTAAATATTATTACATTATAATACTGCGTTTATTTTTTATATAGTAGCAAGCATTTTGTTCTAATTGTAGGCATAGTTGTTACGGTAGTACTGAGTGTAAGGCCGTCGCCTTTATTTGCTCCAAGTTTATGAAATGCCACAATTAATCATCCTTTATTCATGTTTTTAGTTTTATAATCGCCCATGCTTCTGGGAATGCCAAATAATAAAAAAAAAAACTTAATAAAAAATAGCGAAAAAACAATAAAATTTTATAGATGCATAAACTTTTCATTACATTAGGAAAAACGGTATTAAATTATAACAAAAAATGAATCCTAGTCGTTTTCAAACAAAACTTTTAAAGTTGTTTTCCATTTGTCTCAGAACCTTTGTATTATGATTCTCGTGATATTTGCGCCTATACAGCTTAAGCATTATATAAATATGTATACACTAATTAACTAACACTAAAATGCATGCAATATATGAGCATTTCTCTTTACCAAAATACACGTTAACAGACTGAATTTGGACGACAAATATTTATCGACGAAAGCTAACACCCATTCCATAAATACTACATACGTCTCAATTGGTTTGTATACATTTAATTTTTCATACACAATAAACACATACACAAATACATAAAGTGTTTTACTTAGTTTATTTAACGAGTTACACGTGAAGCAAAATTTAATGCTCATATTTAAAATGTTTGCAAAATGTATCCAATTTACATAGCAATTTTGATAGATTGTTAAAGAAGATATTCCTTCAAGTTTAGCCCGGTCTTCTCAGTTAATTGAAAAGAAAAAAATCTTGTAAAAAAATCTTTATTCATTAGCAATAAATAGACAGTCGCTTGTGACCGTTTCTAGGAATATAATTCGTTATATCTAGATATAAAAAAATAGATAAACTTTCAAAATAAAACATAAACCACCTTTAACATAATGACAAGTACTCTTCAATATACCATATCTACTTCATTGATTGTTATTCTTATGTAATATTTTCAGGAAAAATGCAATAAGACCTCACAGACCTTCTGTGCGCTAAACGTTAAGGAAAACAGGTTTTATAGTTTTCTGTGAATCTCTTTTGAAAGTCAATATATTAAAAACGTACTAAGTTATAATCCTGTAAAGTCAATTATATAAAAAAAAAATTTGAAATAAATCATTGTCAACACTAAAAAATAATATATTAATAAAATTTGATATAAAATTTCATTTATATAGGAACACAGAAAACATAGCTTACGTACGGAAACTCGTCCGAAAGAAAATATTTGCAAACAACATCGACAGGGAGGAACAAGTAGCACAAAATGTTTTCGTTTGGAAAGTAAATAATGTTAAATCAATCAACTTTAGATAGGTACCTTTATGGAATTCCATAAAACTAAGTCTCATTACACAGTACATATTTCCAATCTAATATACAAATATAATAGGTTATAAAAAAATAAAAACAAAAATTTACAATTCACTGATATGTAACATTATTTACAACACGCAAAATAAAATCTTAATAACGGGTAAAATAAATAGTTCTAATTCTAGTACTAAATACAAAGTATTAAAGATTAAAATTACTCGCGAACTACGTAGAGATAACGATTATACCTCGGACGACCTCGACGGATCCACTAATTGAATGTGGTCCACCCTTTGGGCACGTTGGAGGTGGACGCGGGGACTGCGCTAGAGCTAGCTGTGAAATCTGACAGACCGAACTGACTGAAATCTAATCCGTATTCGTGCAACAGAGCACTGTCCGCGGAGGATTTGATCTGTTCCACGTTCTCTTTTTTATCCCGACACTTGAGCGGATCGAAATCTTCCAGGTCTGTTGGCGAATCGTCCAGTTTAATGAGATCCGAAACCGAGCCACAAGACTGGAAAAGAAACGCTCGGATTAAACACAAAACGAGATACACCCTGACTCGCATTACTTTAACGCATCCCACGGCAGAACGGCTCAATTTTCATCTCGCTGTTTATTTGTCTTGAAGAAATGAAATAATAAATAATGCGCCAAACAACAACGAACTGTTGGATAATGGAGAAAAACTATGAACGCCTTTGACCTTACACAAACACGTTGCCCCAAATGTCTGCTAGCTTTTGAAATATAATATAGAACCAATTGTGAACAAATCAAACTTTATAATTATTCACGTTCAGCTATTCGTATATAAGATTAAAAATGTAAGCGGTTACAATTTACATCGGTAATAGCCAAATAAGTAAAATATCAAACGGCGCTTTTGCGCTGTACACATCATAGCCTGTAAACTCGCAGCGGATGTGAATTAATCGAATTGAAATAAAATTACTTACTGTAACATAGTAACGGCGGACGGCGTACATAAACGAATGTTTAAAAAACCTCCGTGTCACTTACTCCGATAAGGAAAGGTTTCAGTTTCTGAAAGAGGAAAAGTCAAATGCGAGTCGGCAGTTGCACGATTAGTGTATCGATATCGACCCAATATTGTATCCGTCATTTAATTTAAGCCACTATTAAATGAATAACGTTCTTAACCAGTGTAATGTATAGGCACGATGGGGATTTCGGAAACATTGAACTCTGAACGAGATTATATAAGCATGTTTCAGTTCTAATGCTGCTTTTGTTTTGGTGTTTCATTTCTGTCTCCTAAGCAAGTCGAAGATAAAATAAACGCCCCACTATTTTCGCTTTTCGAATCCGCGACATAACTTTTACTATCCAAAAATGTACATAATTCAATTAAAATGCACACATTTATGTGATAGTGCATAATAATATATAAATCAATACGATGCAGACTTCTTTCTAAATCACGTCACTGGATGCGAGGGCGATCGATAGAAATTTAGCTGAAGTCACACTAGTCATTTCACACGTCGAGCTGTGGATATGTGATATTGGAATATGTAAGTATGTGATTTTTATACAACATAAAATCAGCGAATGCTTGGAGTGAATGCTAGCTACTAAATGAGCAATCGTGATTAACAAACGATGAAATTCAGGGGCCACAAAACACAGGAGCGAAATGAAACACGAAAGGAAAGACGTATCATGTACCTACTAAAAAACCATTTTATATGTGGTTAAATTAAACATCCACGCGACTGTCTCAATAACGCGCATTGTAAATATTTTAGTTGTTATTTCATATAACCATCAAACAACCTTGAAAGCTTGAGATTTTTAAGAATTATTAGCAACTTTTAATATTATTATTCATGGAAGATATCCAATGGTATTCTGTATATTTATAGTGTTGCGTCATAGATCGAATATACATACTCATGCCGAGTTAAGTTGTTAACACACTACATACTAGGATAAACCCAATAGCAAAAGTCACGACTTGCATTTGACCGATTTCACTAGATCTCCATATAACCCGAAGAAATCCCCATTCAGCAAAGAAAGCAAAGCTTAGGAAAAAAAAATAAAAAAATAAAAAACAATTGTCTCCTCGTCGGCCGTGGAAAACGTTAGACAATCAGAGATCAGGGTTACACCTTTACACATCGTCGCCTTAAAAATATTAGTACATAAAATACGTACAATCGGTTGTAGTTCACAATAAATAAAATCACAAACAATCAAATGATAGGAGATGACACGTATGATACAAGTGGTATGGTCGCAATTGGAAAATGCCTGTGATTCGTTAAATTTTTTAATTGTTTTTTTTTTGTGTTTTATGTGTGCTTTAGTAAGTAAATCTCTACACTAAATGAACGTAACTCAGATCTTCATCGCAATCATATAACGGCAGTAAGACCTATAATTCCATTTTCACATCGATTTGTAGGAACATTTTATATTAAAGTAATAAAAAATTTATCTATCGGTGCATTCCTCAAAAAAGCCGGCATGCGTAAAAACTCAAAATTATCGACTATTTTAACTTAGAGGACTTGGGGTTTTAAGACTATCGTGAAAAAGGTTAACGTCAAATACCGATATGTATGTCTATTTAAAATGTTGGTACCAAAAGGAACTACAATAATTTAATTTATACACTCTGCTTATTATTAGCTACTGCTACTGCGAGCAATAGGCTTGCGTTTAACAGCAAACTCACCTAATGGGAATTAAACCTAGCTAATGTACTAACGTATTATCCTACTACTATTATAAAGGCGAAAGTTTGTAAGTATGGATGTATGGATGTTTGTTACTCTTTCACGTAAAAACT
>DWQT01002240.1:0-14577 GCA_018244895.1 Myscelus amystis hages | reverse complement strand
TATATTTTCGACTGATTGAACTGAAATTAAAGATTGGAGCTACTATGATAAGTTACGTATACCCGACTAGCTTTTACTCGCGGCTTCGCTCGCGTTAAGAAGTATATATATCTATCTATGTATATAACAGCGAAAGGTCACTCACTGACTCACGCACTCATCACGAAATCTCAGAAACTACAAGAGCTAGGGATTTCAAATTTTGCATGCGGGTTCTTTTAAGGACGTAAGTGCTTACTAAAACGGGATTATATGAAATTCAACCCCTGAGGGGGTGAAATGGGAGGGTGAAGTTTGTATGGAAGTTATTCAATTCTAGACTTAGACGAATGAAAATAGATACATATGTTTTCGATTACAATTAAAAATGATCTGTGTTGGTAAAATATAATTTGCGCTAAACCACTTAGTAGTAATGCATATCTTCATAACCACGCGGGCGAAGTCGCGGGCAACAGCTAGTGTCTAATAACTACGGCCTAAAAAACAGGCCAAATTATTTACAACGTTATCAAACCACTTATTGTTGTAACTTTTATAATAAAAATAAATAATAAGTAACAACAAATTTAAATTGAAAAAAAAAAACAACCCTGTTAAAGGTTTTTTTTGTTAAAATACATTTTACCTTCCCTTTATTAGCTATGCAGTACAGTTTAGTTAAGCCGATGATGCATAACAACACAATAATTATTACATTGATATCTATAACGGGAAGTCATTAAGGAAAACGCTATGTAACACAGCGTTACCAGATTCTAATTAAGCAGTTCAGTCGGGATGAATAGTTTAGTTCCTATTGTTAATTAGTTAATTCGGGCGGTAATTTTTTGGCGTTGTTTAAAATTGTTCGCCTCTTCGTCTTTCATCAATTAAGTAGCAATTTCATCGCGGGTGTAAATCTTTAGCCTCTCCCTGCCTACTCTGTTTTCCTATCACTACCAACGAGTGTTTCGTACCAAAACCACCGCATGCTAAAAACTGTTCTTGTTGTATAAAGAAGACAGTAAGATTACCTGTGCATTATGATCATTATAATTACCAAGGATTTTTCATAAAATAATATCTGACCTCTCGCTCCACCGAACCTTAAGTAGGGGACAAGAGACAATCAGGTCGACGACATCGTCTTTAATCAACCGGTCAACGACTCGGATGAGTGTTCTCTTACAACCGTCTAAACATCGGCCCCGCATCGAAAGCCCTTAAGGACGCAAGAGTATAAAATGAATAAAGAATAAAATGAAACGTTTAATAGAAAGTGGCGGTTAACAGAAAAAATCAATTGCCATTTTGTAATTTTTGACTTCAGTTCGGCGCGGAACGCGTGAAACAACCGTTATTTTTGAAAAAATCAAGAGAGTAAAATTTCCATGAGTCTAATTCTTTCCTAAGACGGTAACATTTGCAGACGCCGTCGCCAACCAAAAGTATGTAAGTCGTAAAGAGCAATAAACACAAAAGACGTGTCAAGGGAGACCCGGATGGAACGAAGTTCCTTTCGATCATTTAACTTTTCGTTTGATTTTTTTCCGTCTAGCCTCCTTCGCAACGCCCGATAAGGAACTTTGTTCCAACAGTGTCGAAGCGAACTTGGTTGAGGGGAAGAGCGCGGTGTCGCCGCACTATGATTATCATATCGCGAACGTGGCGAGGCCTCGTTCAGGTGACGATTACGTAAGTGCGATACACCGTATAACATACGAATCGCGTTTAATGCTCAACGACACGCGTACGATAAACGAGAAGCATATTTTAAAAAAAACGAATATAGAACTATTACAAGTGCCCAGTACAGTTCATTGACATCTGATAGTAACAGTAAGACTGTTAGTGAAAGAATAATATTGGTTAATTTGTTAGTATTCAATGAGAATTTCATTAGAACCGTATGCCTCTATCCCACATCACACTTGAAAAGCGATCTCAGTAAATTAAAGCAAAGTGAACACGTGGACTTTGACTCGATAGTATGATTAGTAGTATAGTCAGTTGCATAATTATATATTAGTCGGTACAGGTAAGTGGTAAACGCTTAAGTAAAAAATGCCACATCACCAAGGCCTCTCTAGCTATTTGCGTAATTAAATAAATAATTCTGATTATATAATTACATACAGTGGTGTAGGAGGACCTTCGTTCGCATGAATGAAGCGTGAAAATTTTATCACCACTTGTCTCAGCAGCTTTGAGGTCAGACTATTAAGTATAAATATATCAGATCGATATACATGGACTGTTTGTAGAGTGGTTTTTGATCCTGAATGCCTAGTTCGTTCCAGTTTTCGGTTTAATTGACCCTCCAGGATAAATATCGTTGTGATGAGTACGATCATCCGCAGTCGGGTCGTATCGTAGTCGTCACGTTAACGCTGTGACGATGTTGGATCGTGCGCGGTAACCCCTTACGCGGTGTCGTGTATCGTACACAGTGTGTTGCACACGTAATATATGGCGTACCTATATAACGTCGTCATCTATTACATACCACTTACAAGACTTACTGTTAATTGCAAAGGCTTAAGAGTTTTTGACAATTCATTATAGCTGCAACGGAGAAGGTAGGCATCGTGAATAATCTTGCACAAATAATGAGTTTTCTATTATCCAGTTTAAGATGTGTAAACTCTGCTAATTAGTCGGCCAGCGTAGTAGACTAAGGTCTTAAACCTTCTCATTATAAAAGGAGGTCCAATGAACTAACCACAATCCATCATCATCTTATCACCTTCAAAAACCCAGACTGGAGTGCTTCAAGGTTCTTTAATTCTCTTTACGTCTTTCAGTTCCACAGACATTTTAGAGAGCAATGGATTATAAAAAGTACTCATGACCTAAAATCGACACCGGATCCGACAATAGTATCGAAAAGCAGAATCGTAACGACTAACACAGTGGCACATCAACTACGCATGCAAATAATCAACTTTCAAGTGGGGAAGGAAAGCAAGACGATAAAACATCGGCATGCAATGGCAACCAATATACAACGCTATTCAATTGAACCCAAAAAGAAATGCGTAAAAGGAAACGCATAAGCAATAAATAAACAGCCTTAAAACCTGTGATTGTGAGAGACAATATGGAACTATGGAAAATGTAGTAGCGCAAAAGGGGATATGATGAGACAGCAAGAATAGAAAGACGCCGGTCGATGAAACGTTTATGACGTCGAAGTGGAGGTAAAGACAATTGCATTATGGGATTATCTAAACGTTGTAGACCAACGACGAATTCAATAGATTGAAAATAAACTGTTTGAAGCCATGTAATATGAGGCTAGATTTCAATTGAAATATGTTATAGAAACAGCGATGATATAAGTGCCGATGATAATGGTTATGGTGGTGAAGGTGATGATAGCGTGGGTGATGATGGCGATAATGACGCAGCAAACACACAGGTAATTTAATGGGAAACGATTAGAGATGGTCAATGGACATTTTTATTTAATATACCAATGGATTAAGGCTTTGATCGGGTTATCCCAAGAGGGCATTGTTGCTCGCGAGAACTAAACTGCTAGACTTATCGTCTCAATGACTTTGACAGTAGTGCTTTGTTACAGCAGATATTGAGCTGATTACGTTTATTATGCAGGAGACCCGTTGAAAAAGGGTTCTAAAACATTAAATATGTATTTTGCTTTATGTTTTCGGCAATGGAATTTTGTGCGTCAACAGATTAAAAAAATGACGCGGGAGTCCCTTATGCTCAGCGTGTTATTGACACTAAACTTATCCGTACACAATGCGTGTATTCGCGCTCATGGTGATTGTTATATTAAAATGGAATCACGATACAGTCAGTCTTTTGTCTTTTTTTGTTAATGGTTTCACATGGCAGTGTGCATCGACCCGCCGGGTGACGAGCGGCGACTGGTTTCCGATCGTGAGTCATGCCCCCGCATTGGATCGACACAAGAACACTTGCATACCAATAATAATATACATCGCTTTACATGTAATTGCACGGAACAGGTATTCAACAAGCGAAATAACAGAACAGTTCCGGCGAGAACTGTTACTGACGACTATATATTGATACAGAGTTAGTTCGAATGGAAATCGACGATGCATTCGCTGTCTTTATATCGAAGTGGATTTCTACCTCATCCCCCGCAATATGGAGTTGCGGTGCGTACAAAGCGGAATTTTGTGTGTGATATTTTTGACAATGACGCGAAAATATAGCCTTTTTCGACGTTCAACAAGCGTCCATTCGCGTCGGTTCACTCGCGTACCGCTGACGCATGCTTTTATCATCGAGCGCGGAAATTGTATTATTTGTAATAAGCGGAAAACATTCTCGGCTGATGATATACAAATATAGAATGCGGATTCTTTAAATTGTAACATTAAACAAATTAGTCACTGCCTTTGCTATAATATTGGTGTTACAATATAGAATCGAAGGATTAAACCAATCGATCGGTCGATAGGAGCGTCGAGGGACTGACGTTTTAAGGTCAAAAATAGCGTTACGCGTGAGAATCGAAATTGTGATATAGAGATAATAAACCATTAATGATCAACGTAACTAGGTGGGAACGTTTAACTAATCCTGTTAATAATAGCTGAGAGTGCACGAGTATAAAAGATGTGTCACTGTTTTTTAAAAAAAGAAAATTTGAAAACGACGAAGCGAGTTAAAAGTACCTCCAACAAAAATCATAAACATGCAAAGTGTACCATTTTAGCTCGTTCAATGACTAAATGGATAAGAATCGCGATAAAACATCGTTCGTGCCACGCGCAATGTATACGCGCAAGTGTTTAAGAGTGAACCAAGTTTACGCCTAATAAACGTCTGATCTCTTTATAACACTAAAAATACTCCTACTCTCTTTGATGTTGGAAAATCTCGAGCATTCTTACATCAACACAAAAGCTCAATCAACGTTTGCGTATAAAAGAAAATTGTGACGTACTGAACAACAAAAGTATTGAAGATTTAAAACAGGTGTAAAGATGATGTGAGAGATGGCGTGATAAACCCACAGGATGTGTGGTCGCGTCGCGGTTAGCACTTGCTGCTTGCGTCAAGACAAAACGTGAACCATTGATTAGCGACCGTTGGATAAACCCTTTTCAGTTAAAAGCCGAACATCTAGTGTAGGCAAAGAAATACTATCTCTTATCCTTTACGTTATGCGGCAAACGTGAAAAGGTACATTTATTCGGAACAAATTTAAAATAGCAAAGTTTTACTTTTTTTAATACTGTCGTTGTTCTGATTGAAATTAAATTGGTTTTACTTGCAAACGCTATAGAAATTCTCAATTATCTTCATCTAACAGTGGTTTATTTAATTATAATATGCAACAGTCATAAGTTATCTTCGGATGGTCCCCGATCCCCGGTCGAAACCAAACCGAGACTATTGTGGTAATCCGACGGCTGATAAATATATACGAGTACCTATTTCTAAAGACACTCAAATACTTTTTAAAAATCGAACCGTCAAAGTTCTACTACAGTTCCACGTTGTTTTTTTCTACGTTATACGGCAGCCAGGCCACCGTCGCGAGCCACAAAAGAAACGTCGAACGAAAATAAATGAAAGACAAAACATGCGCTTCTATTAATTCACCCGGGCACGCTTTCCTCGACTCATTAAAACGTAACGAAAATATGCCCAATTGTTTATTCCGTTACCACATTACAGAAGAGAGGCCGCGAGCGAGAGAAGTTTATCAAACAATGAACTCAATGAAAGTTCGCATTTGGGCACGTGGATCGGCCGGCACTTTCACACGAGCGCGCGCCACAACACAGATGACAATGCATGCGATATTAGAAACTGAACGAACACATGCCACCCGTAAACATTCCGTCCGGGACTTGGGATATTGAAAGCTATGAAGCTATGCGTCTATATTATATAAATATACATTTGCTTGACAACTTGCTTCTGTTTTTTTTTTAATTCTGGGCATAAACAACCTGTGGAGACCGACGTGGCTAAAATAAAAGGGCTCAAGCTTAATCATCTAAATGACAAAATGTGTTTAGGTTTTAGGCGAGATACTCGTATATGTATGTACTGCAGACAGAATTGTTGGTTAGATTAATAAACATGATAAATTGTATTGAAAATTGACGAACACTAATTTTTACAATTATGTACTATATATAGTCTACGTTTGGAATTTGGACTATACATATATAGATAAAGTAAACTGATATGCAAAGGAATCAATGACACGCGCGTCCACATTCTTTTACAGTCATTAATGAAGTGTTTGATGAGTGATAATGATAAATGACGTGTCCTATTCCGTTACGACCAAAAGAACTATTATTAGAATCTAGATGATAATAATATAAAACTCCTCGAACTTGGTAATTCGCTAAGACATTCCATGACAAGAATACCAAATTTACAATATATAGCAAGAACTACAATAGAATAAACAAAAGTCATTTGTCACATAGATAATGAATTACTTGCAATTACGAGTATTGCTAAGTGCAATGCTTAAAATGTTCATAATTTTGTCATGTACTAATTAATATAATATTAATAATCGTCATGAAGTTATGTGAATGCATAATATTGATAAATAAGGTATATACGATAATATGCGGCATAATATTATGAAGTTTATATTAGAAATGAATTCAGTAAGAGCAATAACAAACGTAGGTTTAGTATTTAGACACGGTGAATGTAGGATGAATGATGATGAAAAACAAGATATGGTCACTGTCTATGGGAAATCGGTCTATTGCTATTTAATTATCATTAAAGTCTGGTTGAACCTGTTGCTGAGTACATTACCGAGTTGATTCGATTTCGTCATTCTATCGGCTATTGTATTTTAGAATTTCCTTCTTATATTACTAGAAAATAACATTTCAATACACTACACATTTCGTCAATAACAATGATGGCTGCTTGGAAAGTCGATAGTATAACACATCTAGCATCAATAGGAACATTAGAATTTACAAAGTAAAAGATATCGCCCATCGGGTCGTTTTCATAAACAGAAATACCGTAATCGTTGGCGAGAACAGGTTTGGTAACACTACACCTGTTCACCCATTCACCGAGAGGAGAATGGTATGTGGCGGAGGGAACGCCGAAAACTCACTAGATCCAGCGAACAAAACAATTCGTATCGATTACGAACCATTAAATGTTAATGAGGCCGTTGTTAATTGTAATTGTTATCAGCGATTTCATTTTCCTTCGCGAGCAACAAATTTTCAACGTTGGAAATTTTTAATGTTAAGCCCGTATTAATGCTAATTCACGGCGGAAAGTCTAGAATATCGTCATCGCTGCCGAACCTTCCTGAGCATTCAGGAAATTATCAACCAGCGTTTAAAATGTAAAACAAGTTGTCCTCACTGATAAAGTACTCGAATCGGACAATATTAACATTCGGTAAAGTAGTTCCTGCACGCTGACATTGCTTTATCGGGTCAATGTCGCCGACGGAGGATAAGTGAAGGAGGAAAATAATTTCACGGAATGTACCGGCGAAAACAAGACGACGGAAACGCACGTTGACTTGAATGACAATTGTACGCTCACCATTCAATGGGATTTACGAATCCGCATTGGCTTTCACACTTGTAATACATACTTCCATTCGGATAGAAAAGTAATGCGCACACTATAATACACCTAATGTTTGTCTGTAAACGTTGAAACGTAAATACTAATGGATAAACAGAATGTTGAAAATATATCTGAATCGAGCATGTAAGTATTACATAAACCGAAGCGGAGTAAGAAGCACTCGACTACAGTGAATTGAAGCCAGCGCATTTATCGCTGCAATGCAACAATAATAAACATAAATCAAACGCGGATTAGGAACACGCCGGGCAGCAAAACAAATACGTGAGCGTACAGAGGTTCGATCGTGAATTCCTTACATCGGAGCGTGGTTAGACCGCAGAACGAATTGGCACGTAAACAAACTTGAACTTGATGGGTTCCGCTAAAAATAATGGTTACATTGCTTCCCGTCATTTGCACGGTACCGCAGTGGCCGCCTCCGCTTTTCGCACGAATATAAATAGATGAGAAACAACAACCGGCGTGAATCGCACAAAGTCTATAAAAACAAATAATTTTAAATTCGAATGCAGTGGGAGATATAAAAACGCTCGCCGATACAGTATCTCGTTATTCACACGTTGAAATAATAGACGCTCACTACAGACAAGCGTATTGGAGGGAAACGATAAAACACGTATTGCGAGATCTAATTACCTTAACGTTAATGCTGTGCTTTTTCTTTGAGATACATTGAGAATGTTGACGGTAGCCCTATTAATTAACGTGCATTGCGTAGGACAATTCAACGTGAAAAGATTTCAGATTTGAATTAATTAGTTCACACGCCTATGCGCGGTTGACACGTCGAATTTAAGAATTTGTTAACATAGAAAACTGATTTAACAATAACATTTTGCTGCTGATTTACCATAATCTTCGTTACCGATAATTCAGATTTTAGAAAAATTATTAGAAAGCAGAGTGAAGATAGTCGATAAGATCTTTCAGTGTGATTATTAAAGAAATATCTCTACCAACCTTCTTGTAGAGCTTGATCCATGTGAGATCGCCCTTGGAGTCGGTGTACTGGAGGCCGAAGAACCAGACCTCGCGGAGGCCGATGGTCTTGACGACCTGGTCGAACAGCTGCTTGCCGGTGGTCGTCTGCTGGATCGCGAACTCCAGCTCCGCGTCCATCGTCGTCACGCGGACGTTCATCTGTCAATTGGTTAACAATCATTAGTTCGAAATTCTACACATAACAACTCCACACACAATGTATTGCATTTATTATTGTGTGCATGCTTTTGTCCCTTTGCTTCACGAGTTCCCTTTCAATATTTCTGAAAATACTACTCTTTATAAGTTTTTTTAAAATGTTAAGTAACATATTGAACAGACTACAGATGGTAGTAGCACTGCACATCATGAATTATGTAATTAGTAGAGCGACTTATATTTACAAAGCACATATTTTGTGCGTGTGTCCTTTCACCTTGTAAAATTTTATACAAATCACTCAACACTCAAAACACACTAAATAACGAGAGACTAGTGCTAAAACATGAAACATATTATGTACAATGGGCACAGATAAAAATGAATTTATATTTGGGTGTAGACAAGGACGAATTTGATTGAGAAACAAAACGATTGTTGTTTCAACGCTAGTTAATAAAACACATCGAAACAAACATAAGTAACAAACAATATGTATTTTTTGAATTAGCTACAGTTGCCATAACAAAAATTCAAGACTCTTACAATGCTCATAAAAGGTACGACCTCAAGTGTCACGCCGCATATGGTATTGGAAAATGTGTAAAGGACACAAATAGAATTCTATATCGCGCGTGAGCAACAAATATACGTGCACTGTCCATTATTATATCCACAACTGTGGTAAGGTCAATGCAATGACACTAAATGTAGTAAAACTTTTAGCGATGTCATACCATAGTCGGTTATGAGAAAAGAATAAAACGAAATATGGGAAGAGAATTGGTTAATAATTTAAAGGCAACACGAGATTAAATAGTCAAAAATATAGAAGGTTATTTAAAAAGGATATCAGTAATATAGATAAGATAATTATCGAATTGCATAACAACGGCCAGATAAACGGAAAGAAAAAGTCGAAAGGATAACATATAAATAGAGAGTGGAACAGGACAAAAACGCGTTAACCAAAAGCGAAGTGGATGTTGTTTTGTTCGAGCTAAATTTACACGATTCCGTTGATCCCGTGCCAAGCGGATGTAATCTTCCGGGGGTGATTGTGTCATCATTATTTACAATGCTCCTAAGGTTCACTGTTTGAATAACGTCGGCGAGTTCAGTTGCAGACGGTAGTGACCATAGACAAAATATCCTTTTAGCGTCTCCAACGACGTAGACTACATCATTCTTAACAAAGCAAGCTCAATAAAGTATCCAAATCTTCATTACCAGTCAAAAGATGCGTTCTCTAGCCATGCCTTATTAAGATAGAAAATTAGTTTATTGGTTTCTTGTTTAATGTAATATACCTACAGCATTTGAAAAGTACCATTGAAACGAACAAGGTAAACGAAACACATAAACCTTGAAAAGACGATTTAGGCGGCTTAAGAAAAATAAATTGGGATATTACGATATCAGTGCACAAATCAATATTAGCTGTAACTGAATCTAAAACTATGAAACAATAACAGACATTACCGGTTTAAAGTATGTGTAACATACGAGTTGGTCATAATATCTTTGAATTAAGTAGAAGCGGTGAAATAAATTTGTGATGAATCTTAGCCGGTGGAAAACTATCAACCCTAAGTACCTATATTTCTTTGCCCATTCCTATCGATATTGGATAACACTGTATGCTCGTTTGTACCATCATCTTAAAATAACAATATGTATTGAACACGAACTCAAATTTTCTGTTAGCCATTGCGTTCCGCAACATTTATTACCAAAGCAATAAATTCACACCTTATCAAAAATTTCATTGCGTTCGAAATGAATATAATACAATAATACATTACAATATGTCTAGAAATATTACTACGTTCAGGCAATTACCAAATATCATGATAAGATAACAATATCAGTAGTACTATGAAACTGATGTAACCGTTTCGGTGAATGTTATAATAGACAATCATTGACCGTATATGTCAATGTAATTAATGTTTATAAAGGTATACTCTCTCGCAAGCTCCTCCGGCCCCGTCATCTGCAGGAGAACGTGTGTAACAGGAGACAGCTGCATTGATAGCTAGTAGGAATTTTCCTCCGTACCGACAAAATAGGGGATTCTTATTAAATTTAAATGACCCATAAGTTATGAGATAAATATAAGGAAAAACCTCGTTGTTTCCTGATTAAGCCGAGACAGAAAGTAAAATTTAACTATTTGTAAATGCCCCCGTAGGAGCCAAATAATTAAAAGCATTTGACTATGATTTAATTTTTTTTTTCGCATAAACGCACTAAGATTTCATCTAGTGTTGCAACAGCTAAATACTCAATCGCATGCTACAGTACTAGCAGGTAATGGTTTAGTGTTAATGAATATACGGATGGTACATTAATTAACAATAGTCTCTTGTCCGACTGCGATCTTATCTGGTGGATGCTGACAACAATGCACTTCGCTTCACGATGCATACATACACTTAATGTCGTTTCGAGGTCGCCACCGAGCCTTGATTCTTCCCCTATTATTAGGTATACAATTTGAGCCCGCATGCACTTATCAGTGAACGTGTATGATAATATAATTCAACTCTAAATAAGTTACGAAATACAGTATCCATGGAACAGTTTGGATGGAAGATAATGTTTATAACAAAACACCAATATAGGACAATTTCAACATTCTAATCAATACGAAATATTAAGATGTGAAAACTGAACATTCGCTTTTCGAATTTCATGTTAGAGCATCGCCAGGATTATCTGTGAAGGAGGAAATTAATTGAATGTACTAGTGCGCTTGTCTAATCATCGCATCTTTGGATTAACGATAGAAGATTGAAGACGAATGTATCGAAGCGGAGGCATCGGCGCGGGTAAAACGTAACCACTAATTAGCATATTGAAAGGCAATACTGAGAAACCGGTCGATGAGGCGGCCGGTAATCTTGCACGCGATGAATCAGTACTCGGAACGCTGGTTGGAGATAAGCGTACGAGCGGCGCGCGCGTTGCCGAGCCGGCGACAATCTAGCGCCTTATCGGTAGAGTAAACGGCGGATGTTTATGCAAGGCATCAGCCATTTGCTCAAGTCACCGCGCACGCTAGATGCTCGCGAATTCGCCGGATTCAACCGAATCGTTCTTAAATTATATCCATTAGACAATCTTGATCCTAGCGAATTGTGTAGCGTGATACAATCCAACTGGGATACATTATGACCGATCATCAACTCATGGACTTTATTAATAGCTCCTTTCCTTCTATTGTTATTCTGCAATTGTTATTGTAATTTATACAACATACGCATTATGCATATTGTCTTACAAATAGCACATTTTCGATTTATTGTATTATTTCTGAAACACTCGAATGTAAACTTTTGCCAACATTGGTAGCGTAAGTATAGAAGACTTTCGGCTTCAAATGTGGAAGATATTTTTAATATAGTACAAGTTTGAGGAGTTATCTTAGAATCCGTTTTGCAATATATTTGAAAGAAATTTAACTATAAACATTAGTGTGTATAATAATTTTCGACATCTATTTGAACCTATCGAAAATGAAAAAGCTCAAAAGGATGCCAATATGCTGACTATATCAACTGAGAACCAAAACATTTTCTCAAATTATGGAAAGCGACACGTGGTAAGGATGATAATTGTAGTACGATTAGTGACATTACGCTAACCACTTTTATAGTTGTAATATAATAATCCAAGACAATTAATAAAGTTGCCGTCTCATTATACATAAACGTTGTTATCACCACGATATAAAATAGTACGGTTGCTTAAGAGAATATAATCGATATCGACAACGTTGATTAAATTGGAAGATAACATAAAATGCTTAGCAATAGTAACAAAATAAAATTGTCAGAATAATATGAAGTAATACGAAGATGTGGCTAATGAAAGGAATTTCAAACATTTATCGTTAATATTGTTACTTGTAGCAATCCAAAGGCAAAGACATAGTATAATTGTATTTAGCAGAGAACATTTATACAGTGCCGAGGTCCGAGTAAAATCACTAAGTATCTTGCTTTTATAGCAAAGATCGTTAGTAAGTTAGGTCTATTAAACATCTAAAAGTAACTTGTACGAAATAAAATTCGATCCAGCATTAAGCATTTATTTAGTAAAGGACATGTAGAAGTGTTATATTCGACGATAAGATACAGCTAAATTCTCTCGTGCATGATTAAACTCAGTGATAGCATAATACATCACGCCAAGCAACGTGTCAAGGGAAGCACAGAGGCCAAGTGGTGTGGGCAAGGCCGATCATAATGTATTGCATAGGAAATCTTCCAACTTGCAAAGGCGTCCGTCGAATCGTCTTTATCGTCGTCATTAAATAACTTGCGGTCGTCTAATTTAACATACGCCGTAACCGCCGTGATTTTTTTTTAAATTCACCGCAACTCGACAGAACCTTGACTCGGATACGATAAGGTAAATTACCTCATGTTTATAATATATAAAAATAATACCCGCACCCATAAAGTCGAGTTGTGCCACGAGAGCACGTATGAAGAACGCGAGGGTAATTTACAATATTGACATGTTACAAATAATACCGTCATCGTCGGTGTGCTTGAGTGCATCTCGGCGATCTCGGCTAATCAAACACGTGTTACACATAAGGTGACATCATTGTCTCGTTACACATACAATTGCCTTTCTTAATCTTGTTTTCACCCTTTAGTGGTCCTCTGCTGGACCGGGTCTCCTCTCATAGTGAGAGGGATTTAGGCCTTAATCCACCACGCTCGCCAAGTGTGGATTGGCAGACTTCACACACCTCATAAAATATTATACACACTTATAACATCTCGAAGGTGTGCGTGCAGGTTTCCTCACGATGATTTCCTTCACCGTTTTAGTAAGTTATATTTAAATTTTATTTATAAAACGCACATGTTAATGAGAGGTGCGTGCCAGGATCGAACCCCGGCTTGAGAGGCTGAATTTCAAACCACTAGGCTATCACTGCCTTTTTTAATCTCATATATACAACAAAACGCCCATCTTTATCGCAAACGTCTCACCGATTGGGCTTAACTTCTTCGGAACTGTTCACCCGTTAACTGAATGCTCGTGGTCATTACTTGACTTGTGGCGCGCTGCAGAATTCATCCCGTCTGGTCTCTATGCTGCATACTCAGTCATGTAAATTGACGTTTACTGTGGTCTTAATTTGATCGTTCCACATGATCGACGATCGGCCATTACCTATTGTGCCTTTAACTCACTACTAAGCGTTCTATGGACACGTTTTTTTTACCATATTCATAAGGCTTATACGTTGACAGTACGTTAACAGACGACAGTTGTTTATATTTTTCACGGAAGTTAAATAGTGGCTACTAAATTAAAAAAAAAAAAACACTTTATGTGGTTCCCTTTTCTCATTAAAAATAGACCTTCAGTCTTATGATGTTGTTTTTTCCGTCTCTGGATATTTACGCAGATAAAGCAAAGGTCCCCGTACTGTCGATAAATTCTCATGGCTGTATCATTTCATGGTCTAAAATTAAGAAACTTGTCAACAATACCAACGTATTGTGACAGATTCGCGATTTGAACCATTATGACGTGTGAAGAAGAGCCTGTTATAGCGTGTACTGTGACGGATGATGTAATAATTTGTTACCGTATATATGAAGCATATCGCCGAGAAAACAACGTGGCAAGTGGCACCCATATGTGCCTTGCGCGTTATAAATAGATACTTTGATGTGTACTGCTGATGAATTGTACGTGTTTTTCCGAAATCACAAGTTTGAGCAAGATTTAAAATTCCGTCATAATGTCGAAATGGACTTGTACGCCTGTTCTATCTTTTCTTTGTGGAGCAGTTAAAGGATATTTTTT
>DWQT01002239.1:0-14579 GCA_018244895.1 Myscelus amystis hages | reverse complement strand
GTGCACACGCAGTACATACTGGGTGCACACTGCATACAGTATGCACTGAGTGTGCACCTAGTAGCACAAAGTGTGCACCAGATGCTCACCGAGTATGCACCGAGTGCGCACCGTGTATGCACCGAGTGCGCACCTAGTGTGCACCGAGTGAGCACCAGATGTGCACCCAGTATGCACTGAGTGTGCACCAAGTGCGCACCGAGTGTGCACTAGGTGCGCACCGAGTATGCACTGAGAGTGCACCGAGTTTGCACCGAGTGTGCACCCAGTATGCACTGAGTGTGCACCCAGTATGCACCGAGTATGCACCAAGTGCGCACCGAGTGTGCACCAGTTGCGTACCGAGTATGCACCGAGTGTGCACCCAGTTTTCTGTATACCTTTTCAACGTGAATATTTACTTAGTACATTATTTTGGCACATCTCGTAGGGTTCAGCCTGCGTTTGCAATGTAAGCGGAACAAAAATGATAATTAACGACATCACCTTAGAAACAACAAAAATAACAGTATTTCTCCACTATTTAATGGATGTTATTATACATATAAACCTTCCTCTATCCATTAAAAAAACCCGTATCAAAATCCGTTTCGTAGTTTTAAACATTTAAGCATACAAAGGGACATAAGGACAGAGAAAGCGATTTTGAATTATACTATGTAGTGATTCTGCTTTTTCTTGAAGTAGATCATTTTGATTTACTGCTGTATGATTGCTCAAAAAGGTCGTTAAAATAGGTAGTAACTATGATCCTTTAACAAAAAAATACAAATTGACCCAAAAGTCATAGGTCTAGCAATAGTAAGCGTGCTTCGGCATCAATCATACGACATACAAAGAACAGGCGTTGTGAAATAAAGTGACCAAAAGGTTAATGTAAACTTATTTCATTTAATGCGAAGTAATGATGGAGTAATTTAAATATTTAAATCTTTATATCACGCTTAGGCTATATTCACATTTAATAAAGTGTACCTAATGTTTTTGTTTTAGTTTAGGGCAGTTGCCCACAGTCACAATTTCTGCACATAAGACTAGGGTTTTATAGGTAATATCACATGAATAAGCGATCAAACCTTTATGAAGGTGTGAACGTGACTAATTACAGTAGTGTCTACATAACATGCGGTTGCCAGTGTACCATGTGTTACTGTAACATGTCATATTAACAGCTTGCCAGCATATGTATAACAGGTGCTTAAACAAACACTCCTTACCTCGCTATTTCCAATTGCTTATTAGACCAAGATTCAAAAATAATATTTATAAATTTTGTTATTAAGCCATATTGTTTTTCCATAATGTTTTTCTTATATCTTACATAATTAGGATGTCAGATTCTTCTAGGACTTGTGTTTGAAAAGCAATATAAATTTATTTATTCTCTATATCTTAATTCAAATATGTATAGAAAATGCTACAATCATTTACTGATTGATAACAACCGCAAATCACAAAGCACACGAGGATTTATTATTTTGGTAGGCTTTTAATAAATAATATGCTGATGTAATTCTAATTATGTTTTTTTTGATCATCATATGTTAGATACATAAACTGAAACCACATAGATAGCCATATAAATCCATATATCCATATAAAGTCAGAACAACTTCATAGGAAACATGAACAATACTGTAATAACGTTACAGAAATAATGCGAGAAAATTATCCTTGGCATAAATATTATTGGGCAGCCACGCCTGTCTTACGAACAAAAACAAAATAGCTTATACTTTTTGAGCCAATAACTGTTAATTTCACCTTGTAGTAAGTGCATAGGCATAATTTATTCCATATTCTATACTAAGTTACGGTATAAATTTACAGGTTTACCAATTCTTGATTGAACTATATGTTGGTATGAGTAACGTGGAATGAACGAAAATATTTGAAAAATTAACTGTTAAGTACCTACACGACGATGTAAACTCGACACATAATGAAAGTAGCAGTTTGACATTTTGTAATATGTGAAAAATATTTTAACTATATTATTAGAGTTATACCACCGCGCTGGGTATGCACAATGTATCGAATGCCGAGTATGTCTACCTTTACAAACCAGACATCCTTCTTCTATACTCATTATTCTCTTCCGACTTTTGACTCACCTATCAGTACTAAGTTAAGTATTTTGATTTTTATTTCATTTTATATTTCAAACTCCTGAAAAAAATGAACAAACGTAATCAGAAGTTTCAAGCTTGGGTTTTTATGGTCATTCAAAGTACAATTTCTTTTGTAACACCTCATGCAAGCACCTGATACTGAGGAAGCTTTAAAATTGTACATTGGGGTATATCCATGTTAGTCTCGACAATGCAGTGTCGGCCAGCGCCCACTAATACACACATATTTCCTGCGCTCGCGACTCAATAGGGAACTATATCCGTACCTATAGGACACACAGCCTCTATATAAGCGCCAGATATCTCTGGTTTAGGCACACATCAAGCCCTAGTGCTTAGAGTGACCTGACGTGCCAAACTTAGATAATAATAAGAAAATGTTCGCTAAGGTAACTTAAGTGATTTAGTGTTTGTTTGACGTGATTAATTTAATAATGTAAAGTTTTGATCAAATTTATTGTAGTTTTGTGTGGCGTTGGTGGCCCGAACGTTTGACCGTTCAGTTTAATTCATTAGATATGATCTATTAAACAGTTATAAGCCTTCTGAAAAACGTAACTTGTTTATTTTAAAATATAGTACATTAATAAAAGACATGATCATGAAGGCGATATTGTACCTAAATAAAAGAGTAGGTACAACAATTAATTAATGTTCCGTTTAGCCTTCAGTTCAGAAATCAATTTTAGGACTTAATCGTTATAAATTCAATTGTCACATTTACTATTACCTTGAATGTGTAAATTAGTAAGTTAGTTCAAGACATAAGTTAGTTCTTAGCAAATAAGACTACATGATTGCCACTCGAAAATGTTTTCGGATCTACAAGCATCATTTCATTGAGCTTCGAAATTCCATTTTCAATTTTAAAACAAGCCGTGCACATTATTGGAAATATTTCAGAATAACACGTTTTTGCAGTTTATTCGCTTCTGCAATTAGGGATTTTATATGTATGTACCTATTTATATAGGATGTTAAAGATATATTGTAAGCCTTTAAAAACTTTAGCAGAGAAATTGTTTTTCGAATTCAATGTTAGTTGGACTCATTTTCATTGAAATGAAATACCCGTGAATAAAATTATTCCAAGTGGACGATATACTAATTTCTCAGGTAGTCGTAGCCTGCGCACTGCTCGCTGTCGCCAGCGGCGGCCTGGTCGCCAGTCCTCATGGTGCGATATCGTCCCAGAGCATAGTCCTGGGCCACCCAGCCCCCGCCATCTCCGCCCCAGCACTCGCCGCGCCCGCATACGGACTTGGACTAGGTATTGTAAGACGTATTGCTATGTGGGTAACATTTTAGCAGTCAATAGGACAATCCTATGTACGATGAATGCTGTTCCGGCGGGTAGTTTGCATAAACTTATTGAAATTGACTTCATTTGATTTTAAAACTCTATTAAAAAACTTCCAGGAGATAAATTATGAATAAAGACTACTCAATGACACGCGTACTTCTGATTCCAAACTAACCAAACCTGTACATTTCTCATACCTACATATCTAAATGCATACGTACATAATACCGTACACCCAGATATTAAACATATACTTATGCTGATCACAAAAATTTGTTTGTTGGAAATCGAAGCTATGGACTCCGTATCAGCAGGTTAGGTACTCTAAACACTAGACCGACTCAGTCGAGAATATCTTAAGAGTGTTAAAGGTTGAATATAATACGGATGTATTATTTTCTACTAGCTTTTGCCAGCGGCTTCGCGCGCGTTTAATTCGGGGTAAAACAATTCCCCTTTCCCTATACCGTGAAAATTTCCTGCTATCTTTGGAATACCAAAATTCATATAGGTACTACATTTTTACTTATAGCTATTAAGAAATTCCGAAGTACGACAAAAGCTAGTTATATCATGTGAACCTTCCTCTTGAATCACTCTATATATTTAAAAAAATCGCATCAAAATCCTTTGTGTAGTTTTAAAGATCTAAATAAACATAGGGACAGGAAGCGAAAGCGACTTTGTTTTATACTATGTAAAGATGTGTAATGTGTTCAATGTCATGTACCAACAATGCTGTGTTCCAGGTCACGGCGCGATCGTATCACACGCCGCGCCCGTGCTGCGCGCCCCGCTGGCCGTCGCCCACGCCGCTGCCCCTGTTGAAATATATGTGAGTCTTCTTCTTCCTGTTTATTATCTCAGTTCAAGCGTCAGCCCTTCTTAGTAACTTTCGTCCAGGACATTTGAGCATGTATATTTTAAATAATAATCAAGTATTATATTAAATGATCACCTTTCGGTAAGTGTACATTAAGTGAACGGTGTTAAATGAACTTCGTCAGGAGTTTATACCAATTAATTTAAGGTTGGAGTTTGATTGATGAACTACTTGACTTTATTGTTAAAGAGATACTCTTTTGTACATAGTCATATTTTTGGTTTTTAAATGCGAAAGCATAGTTGCAAAATAATCTTTAAAACGTCTCTATTGAAAATTGTGACGGAGCAATGCTAATTTCTCAATATTTCACCCTTCCCAGTCCCACCCCCGCTACCAGTTCAACTATGGGGTGGCTGACGGCCACACCGGGGACCACAAGAGCCAGTGGGAAGCTCGCGACGGCGACGTGGTGAAAGGCCAGTACTCCCTCGTCGAACCTGACGGCACCATCCGTACCGTTGACTACACCTCTGATGCTCACAACGGGTAAGGACAGATTCATTAACTAGCATCTTCGAAATACATTGGCTGCTACTCTTTTTATGTCCCATTAATGGGCACGAATCGCTCACTTGACCACTGTCTGGAACATTCTCCTCCGTCCTGCTATACTGCGAAATGGTGGGGGTATGGTATATGTTTGTTTTAAGCTGCCAGATGGAACTATGGCGAAGTTTAACGATTTTTGCTTAACGGTATCAATCGGAACCTTTGCCAGTAACGGCCACTCATCCAAGTGTTCACCATGCCCGATATTGTTTAACTTGAGATCGCTTGTAAACTACAACCGCGTCGGGGCTACGAATTTTTCGGACTAGATCAACATTAATACGGACCTTCCTCATGCATGAGAGCCATGATTAATATTTTTCATTTATTATTTGCTTAGTCGCACATACCGAAAATTGGTGAATAAATAAACCTCAAAAACTTTGTTATGTCTCATTATTTGCAGCTACTACATAGTCCTATTTTCTATTTAATATTATAAATGCGAAAGTTTGCGAGTATGGATCTTTGTTACTCTTTCACGAAAATACTACTGAACCGATTACGATGAAATTTGGTATGTAGGTAGCTGAAGACCCAGAATAACACATGGGGTACTTTTTATCCCAGAGTTTCCGATGGATCAGGATTTATTTTGTCGTAAGGCGACACAAAGTTCGTCGGGCCAGGTTGTTTGATACAAACGCATTGTTTTCAGTTTCAACGCAGTAGTGAGCAGACACGGCCACGCCGCGCATCCCGCGGCCGCCGTCGCCGCGCCTGTCCTCGCTGCCCCAGCGCTGGGCCACGGCTCCATCCTCCACCACGGCTAGATTCTCACCGGACGACCGACGACGCATATTTATTACCTGTATTATGTTCTTAGGATAGGCACGGACGGAATGCGACGACGAGAACGCTTCGTGGTTACGGTTCAAAGGTCCCATTGGACAATGTACGCTTAGAGGCTCGACGTTTCATAAGGTGTATCCACCGCGGCACCATCCCGCCGCGTTAGATTCACCCATTACACATGCTCATTAGCATTGTTACTTTTGTATTATACTTTCTTGTAGTTTGTAAGTCTTTTCGCGATTTCATTTTCACTAGTGTTGTTAAATTATTTGTATGCACTTTATGAAACGTTAGACGAAACGCCTAAGGGATGCTGGGCGAAAACTTTGTTTTTCGCTGTTGACAAAAATGTAAATTAATACACTTATTCTCATATAAATTCCATTTTATTTGTCATTTCCCTATTAGTTATGTTATTTTACACGACATATTTAATAATGTAAGAAGTCACTAAAATTACATTATGTCTTTTATTCGTATAAAACTCTACTATAAAACTATTTATAGTTAATATCCATACAAAAATCAAATTCGTTTAGGAATTTCTTTATTACTCAACTGTTATAAACAACACATTATTTTAACATAGATGTACGTAATTTTTAACCAAGAAAAATCACTTTTTAACTAGTATGACAAAAATAGCAAAGACTGAATTAAATTGATAACAACGTTAATGTTATTGACAAAGTGAACTAGTGAACTAGTGAAAGACTAAAGTCAGACACTACACAACTCGACAGCAATGCAATGTAACATAACAATAATGATAAGGATTATACTTAGATCCCAGCGTATATTCTGAATCACCATTGAGTTATACCAGACATACAAGCTCTAATCACTAGGAAACTTCGTCCCCAAAACCTATCACATTTAACAGTATAATACAACAAAGGTGAAATAAAACTGTTATGACACTTACATTGTCAAAGTTTCGTTACAAATGATGTAATGTAAGTCTTAACGACATGACAGACGGAACTGAATGTCTTATACATATTTGTGTCGCAACTTGTCGAATGTTACAGGTAAACTAGGCTGCATCTACGCTCTGATGGTAGCTTCGTCACTACAAACATGCAGAATCTTAAGCGTTTGTCGCAAGTTTCATAAATGTGGATCAGTACTGTAATAATAATTATTGTTATCAGTTGCAATCAATAACACGTTCAGTTTCAACATCAACATTATTCCGTAAAACAAAAGGTTTTATACGAATTTCGACGCATGTGACGTCTCACGCTATTTACGAGTTCTATAACCGCTTATAATTTGAAAAGAATTTTCATTATACATATACACTCGAACCGAGTTAACTGAAAATATTTAAAACGGATTTCGATCATTTAAACTAGTTCTAATACGCTATAAGACTATATTATATTTAAATAAAAAAATTATACTATATTATATTTAAATAAATTTCTTAGGTAATTATAAGCTGAAATAAAGCCTTGGGAAGATTAGTACGTATTATGTAACAATATTATTTGAACGTTATGTCTGATAATTGTTTTTGCGCTTAGCAAATACACAACTGATCTCAAACTAATGTTTCTCAGGCGCACTCAATAAAATATACAGGTCAACACTAATGACTGAAACCGAGTAAGTAGAAGACAATTTAGTCCACAAATTAAACTCCTCTACCGACTACCGTTCAAGATCATTTTCCAGGTTACCGCCTAATTATTCACGTCTCTTCTAAAAACGGTGTTTCATTGTTACAAAATAAAGATATTATCAATATATTTACACATAGATGTGGTGGTGCAAGCTGGTGTAGTATAAACGATATGCAAATGTATTAAGTACGAATTTCACTTAAGCGAACAGCCGATCGGTTTCAAAGATAAAATCCTTTATTCGGTGCGTTCGGCTCGTTAGCGCTCTTCACTTTCTGCGTTTTCCTTTCACTTCATTCTTATAATTTTATTGATATGTATCCAAAGATTTATTGTTTCAAACGTCACGCAATTTTAATGACGGAACAGTTGCTTTCCTTCGTCTTTGGAAGAAAGTGAAGTGATCTTACTTATTATGTGTTTGAAATAAATATTGCTGTCACTATTACGACGGTATGTAAGTTATGTGCTAAATAAGTAGGTATATGATGATTTTAAATTATATAAATGTTCATCTACTCGTATACATAACCAGTAACATATTAATATTATATTTCATTGCTTAATAACAATAAACAACCGTAAAAGTTGAAAATTCGGCGATTAAAATTATTTAAATATTAAATATGAATACGAAAATTAAAATGTATTGAATAACTTAAGGAAATATTAAACAAATGGTAATTAGGCGTTACTCGATCGAATTGACAAAATTGGAAATAAATTATATTCACCAAATCCAGCAATTTTAGTAATCAAAGTGATGGATGGTTCAAGAAAAAGAAACTAATATTAAATATTGCTTATATTTATTTTTACACATGTAATAACAATAACATAAAGTCAATGAAGCAGTCAGTCTTAACTAATAAACATAAGAGACACTAATTCGGGTGGTGACTTTCGATATGAACATGTTGGCCGGGGGCTGAATGTTTCACCACGGCGTTGAATCTGTAACAGAAAAGATATTGAACAAGAATTTCGAATAAAAACTCATGCATTATATATAATGAGGAAAATAATGTGCATCTTTTAGATAACACTTACATACGTGTTTTAATATCTTGTACCTACATGATATATAGGTACCTATGTAAACGAGAAACAGAAACTCGTCTAGCAATGAATGAAATAAGCGCTAATGTAATTAGAATGGCAGAAGTATTAATTACGCGTCTTAAAATGTATTAATGTTGCATTGCTTCGTCAATTCTAATCTGAATATATTTTATGCTAAATATGGTCGTCATTAAGAGGGAAACACTGCAAAATTTAAAAGTATACTTAATAATGATTTAAAGGATGATTATAACTTCTTACCCATGGTGCTTATCGGATGTGTATTCCACAGTTCTAACGGAACCATCTGCCTCGTGCAAAGAGTAAACACCCTTCACAGTATCACCGTCGCGAATTTCGTGTTGAAACTTATTGTCACCGGTGTGCGGGTCCTCTATTTTGTATTCGTACTGGTATTTGGGGTAGGCCTGAATCGGTAACAGTAAATTTGTATACGCATTTTGCATAACAAAACGAATTCTAATGCTATCGATTATCTCATTTGCGTTTAAAATGGATGAAGTGATACAAATAAACGAATAGAAAGTGGACGCTGAGTAGGAGCCGGACGTCCGCGCACGATTTGGTCATTTGAATTAAATAAATATGCGACAACTTACGTAATAGTCAATGGGCTCGTCGTGAGACGCAGTTTCATGATGGTAAGCAGGAGCTTCATGGTGCTGCGGCGCGTGATGGTAGTTTGTAGCAGGAACGTGGACATATTGTGCTGTTTCATGGTGAGGAGCATGGGCGGAAGGGATCTCATGGCGGACCGGATAGTGCACAGCTTGAACATGTTTGATCGGCACTTGGTGATGATCGCTCAACTGCTCCTGGTCATGATAATATTGCTTGTAGCTTACAGGCTCAGCGTTATAACCCTCATATGTTTCCTGAGAATGAGATTCCTCAGTAACTGCAGCGGGATGATGCACGATACTTTGAGATGACGTAGCGTGCCTATAGCCCTCGGGAGGTTGATGTTGGGCTTCGTGGATATGTCCCGATTCGTGACTGGCGTACGCGCTTAAGGAGTTATGGTCAGGAATGACATATTTATATTCTTTTGGATGCTCATGCTCAACAACAGCCTTGTATTTGTAACCATGCTCCTGGCTGAAACACGATGACACAGCGACGGAAAGGACTAGAATCTGTAAAAAAAATACCAGTTGAATTGAAACTCTTAACATTTTAAAAATTCGTATGTTTAAAATGAGAACTGTTCACACTTTGGCTAACATGTTGGTTGGTCCTTCTTCTGAGACTTCCGCGGCGGAACTGGTGAATTAGCATAGGCATAAACCTCAATATATACCGGAGACGTTACGCGAGAGAATTGTATAAAATTTGTGACCCACCGCACGCAGCATTTGTATGACGTAATTTACGTAACCAATGTGAAGGTTGTCAGTCCACTCTGGACCGCTGCACTGAAAAATTGTACGCATGCACTAATACTAGAATGTAATTAATGATGCGCGTAGTACGTCTTATTATAACATCCGTATGAAAAGAATTAGAAACCTAATTAGGCCCTCGAACTATCTAATACATTTATTCCGCTTCAGTGGCTACTTGACATTCAACGTGAGTATCTTAAGTTTCACTTCATTTGAAGATTTTAGGAATTCTAAAACTGCACAAATAGCTAGAGATAAAGGAAGTGAATGTAGCTTTAGTATAAGTAGGTAAGATATAAACATTTATTTATTAACTTATTTCCACGGTTCATTTATTAAATTCCATATTAAATTGTATTAAATGTATTGTATTAATGTCCATTGTATTAAATGCTCGTAATTTAGGGACAACGCACCCAGGCATCTCGCTCGCAAAACGTCAAGCAGTCAAGCAAGCATCATACAATCCAATCCATACATGTATTTACCATAATCCATACATGAAGTTAACCTAAAACTCACGTACTTATAGAAATATAAGTAACAGGCTTTCTAAAGGCCCGACAGAGCGGTATGAATTTTTTTATATGAAATTTAACCACGCTATGGGCGAGTGTTTGAGGCTCTCATGAGTTCCACTTTTCGCTGAGCATGTCAAACAGTAGGCGCCAACAGTGTATGTTTCATCAGCACATTATTCTTTGAGGAACAATGGAACTTATCTCGAAAGGCGGCGTGGTAGCTAAACCGGATCAGTATGCCTCTGGGCACCGTTGATATCATCACCGTCTTCAGAAACGCTACTAGACGCGTGACCGATAGTGTCATAATGTGTTACAGTTCGATAGTATAGATGATATGACTACTTTAGCTTTCTCTTCCGATACCTTAATACATATTAATACAAATTATAAAAAAATCTCACTATTCTTAAATTATAAGTTTTTGGAAGAATCGGTTATAATTAAAATACAATAAAAGCAATAAATACTTAATTTAAAAATTTTATTCCGAAGTAATTGTGAAATGTTATGTAAAGTAATTACTTTGTTTTAAAATAAAATTTCGACAATTTTTGTAAGAATACCTACATTGCATTTTCGACGAAATATTCGGAGGGCTCGAGGAGTAAAAATGTACAAAACACTGTGTAGTTAAATGATATTTAACCTAATTGCATTATTACAATCGACATTATTACGGAATCCTTCTGAAGCGACCAGATTTCTAACACGTAACAAGAGGATATTTGTATTCACATTTAATAGATCTGGTTCTCTTTGCCTCTGAATTTAATGCGAATACGTCGTAGGTGTATAAAGAAGACGGATTTAAATAAAACGATTAATGTTGTCAACTATATGTATATCCGCTTTTATTTAATTTCAACTACGAAATGAATAATACATACAATGTTATATTTGTCCCAATTATTATGTCATTATTACATCGTCGCATTTAGTTAGAAAAACCATAGAAAAGGAAATCTAATAATTTTAAAAGTGAAAACATATTACACAAACGTCGACCTCTATTAGAAGCTTGCCCGACATAAGCCTCCCCATGCCAGTCCCTTGTCATCCCGTCGCTTTGTAAACATATTACACAAACGTCGACCTCTATAAGAAGCTTGCCCGACATAAGCCTCCCCATGCCAGTCCTTTGTCATCATAAACTAACACTATATACTAAACACATTAGGCACCAAATACTGAGTAGGATGATACTATTAGTGTTGTGTGTCATAATACTAGAAACAAGAAATCAATTAAGAGCAAAGCGATTTCTATTATTAGACTACTACTCGTACTATTAAATTTTGTGATATAAATGTATCTGGATGTAAATGTAAACCCCGGAGTAGAAGACTGATTATACACTGTCTTATTTAGAATTAGGATTACGATCTAATTTATGTGAATCTATCTAGCTAGAGTAATAATATTTTTTTTTACTGTCGCTTTTACTACGCCGTGTTTATTTATATTACCTAAGGACCAACTAGTATTGGCAACTGTGTACAACAAAAGTACAACTGACAGGGTATTACAGAATGGACGATTATCGCAGCGATTCGCGACCGGGCGCCGATGGAAATTGACCTCGACAGAGTCATTGCTAAGGCTGTTTTTGTCGTGGATCGTCATTTCGCGACGTAAGGTACTAGTTTCAACGCCCTGAGCGATACTCATATCGCGAAGAAGCAACTATACATATGGAATTTTATTTTTAATGTAATTTTTAATATGGAAGTAATCCGTCAATCATTCAGAGTGCAAATAATAAACTTCAATTCCATAATAGATAAACTTCCTTAAAATCTTTTATGACGAGAGGACTACAATGACATATAAATTAAATCTATGAGTATACCCCTATAACAATCGAGAGGTAGAATATTGCCACTTTCTGATTTTAAATTTAGATGGTAATTGTAACTTCACTCACTTCACTGTCATGTCATGTTAAAAGAAATTATGAAAGTATTTTTTATACTTAGTTTTTTTTTTCTAATATTGATTTTATAAAAAGTGATTTCAAAAATATAAATATGGAAAAAATGAAACCCTGTGCATTTATAATATGTAGTAATAATAACAGCTCGCTTCAACTCCGTCTCTCGCCCGCGGGCACGCGATTTCCTTAGGCTTTTTTGCACTACTTATACTTATCGTTTTGGATCGAAGCCATGAACCAAATTTGGGTTTATTTCTCAACTGCCATTCGAATAGTCAGGATTCATAATTCGTTACACTTTATAATGACAATAAATTAATCATATTTCTTAAGAATTTTAAATTAGGTGCATAACATCAAAAAAGTCGTAAGTCAATCAACATAGGAACATTAAAGTAATTGTTATAACGGTTATTATCAATAAAAACTAATTAAAACTTGATATATGTATTGTTAAATTACATTCGTTAAATATGTAACTAAACTCATTCTTTTCTAGATCTAGTAAGTGGAGTGGAGTGAGTTATTACAAATAATAGTAAGTACCTACTATAATTTTCATATCATTTTTTTATTAGCTTATCGTGATATTAATTCTTGCTATTAATCCAATTCACGTTACCAGTGACATAAATTTGTAAATGCGTTACAATGCTTGACTGTTACATAACATAAAATTAAATAATACAAAGTTATGTAGCTAATTTATTTTATCATGATTATTAAATCTTAATTCAAAATTAATCTACGCTGTACAATATGTACTGTGGAGTTTACTCACCAGTCATTCTTTGTATTGTTGGCATTTGTAAGAAACGGATCATATTCCATTCAATAAATGTACCAAACATTCTTTATTAAAAGTTTTTTATCCACTTGGTAATTGTATGTAATTATGTACTTTTGAGTCACGAATTGTATTTTTCGAACACACAATTAACGAGTAAAACGAAGCTTGCAATTATTAACCTGTATTAAAAAAAAAACTGTAATAATAAATAACCTGTAATAAGTGCTGTAATGGCTATACAGTTACTGTTTTAATAATAGAAACTTAAATACAATCGGGAAGCATAGAATCGTGAGAAGCAGTAAATCTTCTCAACTTTTTTTCAGACTGGTAAACGCATAGACAACTAGTGATCGCTGCCATCTATATAAACCTATCTGCAATCGGTCTCGAATAGGACTTTAGGAATAGTACTGTTAATTTATATTAAATTGCCTAATACAAATAGTTTATAATATGAATTGCTTCACGGTAGATTTAGGTATGAGTGATATTGACCCCGGCTAATGGTACCTCTACCTCCTACCAAACTATCGTAGAGTTCCCTATAATTATCTTTAAGATATATGTCGTCTGCTAACCTACCTTTGGGTCCCGTGTTAGACTATGGCGTTAACTCTTCTCATTATGAGAGAAGAACCCTATCCAATATAGAACAATGGAAAGGGTTAAAACGGCTCATCATTAAAGTGTGTCATTGTGCAACACGAGTAAGTGAGATCCTTGAAAAGGAACGTGAAAATCATCTAGAGGTTGCAGGATAACTAACCTTAATAATATAACGTTTAATCAATCATAATAACAGCAAACCTATTTGCGATATCAACGATTTCTAAACACGTTACATACGTAGCTTCAACGCCTCGTTATTGACAATATAATTGCTCTTCTAATAAAATTACGACGCAATAGTTAGCGTTTAATATACTTACATATATTGACGTAATCAATAATTAATTTGTGTTCTTTAATGACGTTTCATTGCTCCAATTATTAGCTATAGACAGAATACATTGGTCTCGTAACAATCGACTTTTTATTGCTATGCAGCCGACTTGCATAATTTTTTCTTGATAAATATAGTCATTGTCATACTTGCGACTTAGTTCAATCTAAACAAAAATGAATTTTGCGAAATAATTTCGAATATCCATACTATGGACGCGCAAATAGTTTTAAGTACTAATAATTATTTAAAGTGAAATCAATATTACCTTGGTGAATAACTGTTGTTATTGATATAAAAGACGTGAATTCTAGTTAAATGCTATCAGTTGATTACTGTATTTGCAGTTAAAAGCAATACAATTCAATAAGAAGTATCAAACATGTACTCCAAGGTAAACAGTTATATAATGTTAGTGATATAAATCCCTACACATACTATTGTTTTACAAAAAGTGACTTCCGCGTTCGATTAAATTCGAAATTAGTGCAGTGTTTTTACAAACAATAATTAAATAAGATAATAGACAAGTGACAATGAAGTGTATGTAGTACTACTAAGAACGACTGAGGTGTACAAAGTGTTAAAAAGGCTTGCTGTAATAATTGACGAAATACCAGGAGCT
>DWQT01002238.1:0-14584 GCA_018244895.1 Myscelus amystis hages | reverse complement strand
CACTGCTGTTATAAGGCAGAAATAGGTGTGACGGTGGTGCCGCCGGAGTCGAACCACAGAGGGTTCTACCACCTATATATCTACATATTGTATCTTTTGGAGCTAATTTAATGGCTAAGCAAACAGTTGATATCGAAAGGCTAGTTAAGACTCACCCGGTTGAGACAAAACAGGCTTGTTCACTAGTATGGGGCTCGTCACAATCTTTGGCGCCACGCTGCAACAAGCAGATACAAACCGCTCAATATTTATTTATTTACATATATGCCGACATTATAAACATAAAAATTAGTATTTATATTTATATAATGAAACCCAAACAGAACAAAGAGATGGTTTTTCTAATGTGTTGAATCACATTACGAACCTCACAGCAGGTGTGAATAATTATTTTTAAAAACAGCATATATAATAATAATATATTGTGTTTATGAAATGAAAGTTTACCCAATTGATATCTCGGGGTTTAACTAGTAGTTATTAAGACAACTTATTGTCTTTCTGTACGTGCAGAGGTAATATAGAATATTTTATTGAATCAAGCATTATCAGTGACATAAAGGATGAGAGTCAGAAAGACACTTAATGCGATTATAAAGAATCAGAGTGACGGATAATGAAAGTATTTGAACAAGTATTGCTTGGTTCAACTTAGTTAGATCTCTTTAACAATATCTGAAAGGAATCTATCAGTGTCGATAATAAATGTAATTTAAATGAATCAGAACAACCGACAAGCAGGATATCCTTATTTCGTGGCCTCCGGCACATTGAGTCCGATAGTCTAATCATATTCGTACATTTGTAATTCGAACCAAAACTGAATAATAAAATAGTCTTCATATCAAATACCTAGGAAAAGTGACAAAATGGATTTGCAATTTAGAATTAAAGCATGTTTTATTTACCTTTTTGCATATCATTGAATATGTTACCATGGATGACTGAGATAATTATATAATAGTTAAACGGTTAGTGAGTATTCACCGTAGTATACAATAATTTATAATTGAAGCACATAGTCATTGACCATTAAAGATGCGTGCCAAATTGCCATTAAATGCTGATATCGAGTCATCTACCCTCCTAGTAAACATTCATGAAACTGCTAATTGTTCAGTTATGTTTCAAGAACAATTATTGAAATCAAAACATTTGAGACAGATTCTAGGTGTGGCATTCTTAATCTTAAGATTAAAATAATAATTGGTACAATTCCACACACAGACAGCAAATCTGATTTCAAAATAGGCAATTGACTAATTGCATTAAGGTTACAAACTTTACTTTTCATTATGTTGGTTTCCATACCAAATCTGGACATTATAAGCCCCGATACAGACTACAAAAAAGCGATAATCGCACTAATGTTTGCACTGGGAATCAAACGTATGCCAAGGAGTTGTAGCAGTGAAGGTCTGTCGCTACTTCGCCATAAGACTCGGCACACCTTGAGTAATGCAATAAAGGATACTGGCGATTTCACTTATCTGGTTATCTAATCGAATCGCTATTGACTCTGAATAAATATCTAGAGCTCCTTCCACTCCGACACATTGTATCTAAGTGGGCCATAGATTTGCAATCGCACGATAATAATGTAAACAATACATTGTCAATAAAACTGCGGTTGATTCTGATGATAAGGTAGGGGCTTTTTAACATTGAAGTTAATATTTATTTGGCTGTACGGTCACCACAGCTGACTATCATTATGTGTCACCGGCAATTGTTTTGTAAACCCTTTTATTGGTCCACTACCGGACCAGGTCTCCTCTCATAGTGAGCGGGATTTAGACCATAGTCTACCATGCTAGCGTGAATCGGTAGACTTCGCACACCTGGGAAAGTATATACTTTATCACATTGACAAAGTGTGCAGGTTTTTTGCCTCGCAATTTCCTTCAATTTTATTATGAGTGCTATTTAATTATAAATGTTGCAACATCAGCACAACAATGTATATACGGCAATATTAAGAGCTGGCTGTCGCAAGCTGATTCCAAAGTGTGATTAGCCTATATTAGATGTCAGTATCAAAGAAAATAAAAACCATTGACAAGTCTAGATCGATGATAACTAATGATAAGTTATAGTTTGATAAGTGACGATAAAATGAGGACACAGACAAATCGTTGTGGATTTATTGTATTTGATATGCGTGTACATTATTAAATCCTCTCATTGCGACAGAAAACTCAGTTCCAGGAGTGGGCCACTAAAGAGAAACATAAGCAGTATCTGATTTATTTATTCTCATTGCTATACAGATCAATGCTTTGATCGTTGAAAAATGTGCATTAACTGCAATGAAATTCAGTTTTGCAGGCATACTCGACACATCTAAGGCATTTAGCTGGCTATATAGAAATACGATGATCTTTGAGCTTTTATAACAATTATACTACTGTTTTAAGCAAGAAAATAGTATTAAGCTCAGAATTAGGGACCATGTTAGGCATCATTTGAAACTTATTAGAATGTTTACAACCGTTTCACTTAGGAACCAATTACTAATATAACCCATTCATAGCTTTCATATTAGTTTCTGTCATTATCAACAGTAATATGAATAATTATAATATTTAGCGGGATATAAACGTAAAGACTTCGTTTACAGTCGCGCTACTGTTGAAAAACTACAAAAATACGCTGCTGTTTGGTAAGCGAATGTAAATAACAATGTGCCTATTTATAGAGAGTGTTCTAGAAATAATTACATCGATCGGGAACGATAGGGCTTGACGTGAACGTTCGCCGCTCGCAGCCTCCTCGCAATCACCATGTAAGTCTCCGGGTCCGCCAGCACCTCCACCTCCGCCTTCAGAAGGGAGAACTTCATCCGCCAGCCGTTGGCCTCCACTCCGTGCACCAGGCGTGCCTTGAGTACAATCCCGCGTCCCAAGTGCCGCCCGCTCAATCTCTGCTCGAGAACGAGCATAATCGTAGTCAGCTGTAGTCTTGTCTCTCCAGATTGAAGAAGAGAAACGCCCCGGATAGCACGCGGTACGCCAGCGCACCCCCAACCACCATAGCTGAGCCTCGGACGACAACTACAACCATTGGTCTGCACGCAAACAAACTAACACAACAAACTGAACACTGCAACTGTGTACGCATTCACTTATCCAACATTATTCGCGTGAAACGTGCACCAATTGAAGGATTGCAACGAGCCAGTAACGAATTAGAAGTCGCAGGAGCGGGTTAACACCGGTTCGAACGCGAATATCGCGATTTGTCAGCGCAAATTAGGATCAACTAAACCGAAAACAATTGACAACGCTCCAGCGACGAACGCGACAAACGGCGGAACGAAAACGACTGGCCGGAATGGCGTCTGATTGGTTGCCAGTGAAGCGCCCTCCTCGATCGGAACGAAACCGGTTGGAATCGGTTTGCGGGAGCCGAGACCGGCTCGCGGTGGTGCATCGCGCTACGTCACTTATAGTGAGGAGACGGTTCGTTAACGGTTCTGTCGGTGTTCACCGCGAATGCAAACCATTAAAAAACAAACGCGTTACATCTTACAACAAAGTTCATGCGGAACTCGGTCACGTAATAATTCGGTGTATTTTTAGCTGAATGCACACAATAGCACCGGTTCATGAGCTAAATAAATCGGCATCCAACCGGATAGAATGATCGCTGTGTGCACTTTCGGCCAATTGAGTGGCAATTTATTACTATTGCACGGACCGGACCGGTTTCAGCCGTGAAATTGTCTTTATCGCCGGCATGTTGTACATCACTATACATCACATTAATATAGTTAGGGCGTTCGCGATGGGCGCGACCTTAGACAATAATAAAGTGCCAGGGATTTCTTTGTCTAATCACGCGTAGTCGTGACCAATATTACTTTTCTCATTGACTAATTTAATTGGACACGACAACCATACACTTAGATCGGCTGCGTAATACACGTGTGCAACTGGGCTGTTTAAAACCACGAATGTCCCCGCTATCGCGCGCTTTAGTACATTTTCGTTAAAAGTGAAGGTGATAACCACCGCTGAATTCTGGTTCGCTAATTCGCTTATCTACCTATGTTTGTGTTCGTATCGCGAAAACGTTCAGGATCGTTTATAAACGAAGGATATTATTTACGTTATAACATTATTTACGGTTCGTGTACAGTAGATATACAATTGATTTATTTCGATTAAATATCGATACATTATATTATGGCGGTCGGTTCAATTTTTTGTTTTATAACTACCGTTGCAATATTTAGGCGCGCTCCATTTTTAATTTAAAACCTTACCTAAATGAGAATAGCGGACACGCAAGCTGGCGAGGTCAATCTATGACCTACAATTGTATGCATAATCAAAAAAATTAGGGATAATCTGATTGGGTATTTCCACGTTGAGCATTTGGTTAGATCTAAATAAGTACAATGCTTTACACGTACTCGTATTTAATATTCACATCAGAAGCGAGTAAAGAAACTTATTTTTCTATGTTGCCATTGAAGAAAAAAAATCGATATTTAAAAGATTACGGGCAATCAAAATGTCTTTAAAAAAAACCAAAAAAAAAGGCTAATGAAAAGTGTCGACAGAACAGTTATTCTCTACTAAGCACGAGGCGTATGAAAAATCATCTGTTTCCAAGGTCGTATTGGCAACATTAGATACAAACCGATACGTACAATAAGATCTAGAATTCTAGAATAAAATCGAGAGTGCCAAGTGTTTGCGAGGGATGCACTCGCCGCCCGCCGGCTCGCTACCCGTTCGAGCTGGTTCGCGCCACATTTGGCCGACATTAACGAAATCGTTTACTTAATTGCTATTTCTCTTTGCTTCGCTATTTTCGTACACCTGTGTTTCACAGTTTCAGGTAACGATTCTAGTTACAGATCCATTAGTATTTTTTTATTCTAAGGCTGTGAGCAATATTAGTTATTGTTTTTCCGGAAAATTTGATGTTTTTTAGGTTAGATGTGTTTTTCAACTGAATGATTTAGTCGTTTTTTAGGTATTCATTAGTCAAAATATGTCTTCAATATCGTAAATTTACTGGTGACGCGTAGAAACAAGCGAACCAGTAAATAACAAATTGCGACCGATCAAAATCGGTAATTAACGCCCAGTTAAAAAACATCTGTCACGCGGAACACACATCAGATAATTCTAGAAATTTCTTTATTATCTAGCTAGTGCAGCTGGCGTGCATTCGCTATTGTTCAAAGGTGAGAAGTTGAGAACTACACTAGGTCTAGATTGTGCAGGTCGTTGACTGCGACTAGAGAGTGCGAAACAAGTGCAACTTGCTCTACTACGCGGATGCAGTCAGTACCTGCATTGCATTTGTCAAGGGAAAAATTAACTCGTTTCTTTATTATTAAGTTCGTACGTATACTATTATTTGCCGAATGACGGATTTATTACTACTATCTTCTTAACATATTTAATTGTGTGCGACATAGACACAAATGTCACATACAATTAGATACGATAATCGGATTCAGCACCGTTTCCCCGCCCCCCGGCTGCCCGCAACGACACAACAATGACACAAACGGGATGTGTCATTACGCCCCCATTTTTGTGAGGCGCGCGGCGAGGTATATTTAGCTCGGTCGGATCCGCGCGCATCAACGAAGGATAACTCGTTCGAGTCGGTTTTCTAGCGCGCTCCGTTGTCGCACCGAGTAACGTTACCGGTTCAATCGTTGATTTTATTTATTAATTTTGCCTTTAATATCGGTATTTACCGGCGACGGCTGATGTGACATCACTTCAATTCGACTTTATGATCGAGTTATTATTTCCAGTTTTACCGCATCGGCTTCGGATCTTTTATTACTTGTTAACTTAATGTTATATAAGTAAAAATCCGACGTTTGTGCAATACTGCTTTTTAGACCTGAATTAGGCACATTATATAAAAGGCATAAGGCCTTTCTAGCTTTTTTTACATTTCAAATCAGTGCTTGTTGTATTAAGTTTCGTCGGTTAAAGAAAAATATCGATTGACGCAAGAGCATCGTAGTGTATAGCATTACCCAACCAACAAATTTAAACTTAATATCTACCTCTACGACTAGCCTTGACATGTACATCACTATTTAGCACATACATATAAAAGATAAATGCAGCCGAACGCAAAAGGACACAGATGCATCGTTGAGATTAAGTTTCAACGTCTCAGATACTGGAGCAAGCGAGCCACTATGCTATACAAGATTATTTATCCACACCTATCCATTAAACGTGTGCACGGTAGCAACGCGGTAAGCGAGGCTAATACGTACGTATCTTTAAATTAAATTTGTTTGAAAAACGAATGTTGAAAATTACGAGCGTAACGGACTGTAACGGTTGTAGTAATACGATAAAGGATTCTTATCAAACATTCTGTTTACGCATTTGTATGTTTATGCTAAGAAAAGGACTGAAAATCATTTGAATATTTTAGTTCTACATTCAACGTAAATAAAACCGTTGAACTAGAAGAGGGAGAGATAACGAGAGTACTTTATAAACAAAACCTACACAATGTAATGATCAATGGACATGTAAAACGAACGTCAAGTGGTCACAACGAGACACAATTTCCACAGGGCTCCGAATTAGACCATCAGACGGGGGCACCGGATATCAATCACGTTCTAAATTTAAACTCGACAGTAAGGATGGTTATGTTTCTTGCAATCAAAAACGGTAAAACGTTTATATTTATGTTTACCGTTTTAAATTTGAAACAAGAATTCGACAGTCCCACATTACATTTGTATAATTATACAATAAGAATTAACATGATTCCAGAACAAATACAGATTATTGGAGTCATACTTTAAAAAAATCAATCTATGGCTGAATACGGCCGATATACATTTTAAAACAAAAATCTTGAAGCGTTCCTTTTTTAAAATCGTACCAACTGATGCAATTCGTTGGAATTTGTAACAGCACGACTATGCCAATGAGACATGGTCGTTATTTAATGACACAACGTCTAGCAGCTGAAGCGATCACATTGATTGAGATGACATACGGCGCGCGCGGCCGAGGGCCGGCGAGCGCCAGTGCGCCGCCGCGCCGGTGTGATCCGGAGCCCTTCGGGCGCAATTAGCTCGCCGTCGCTCAATTGCTCGTTATTCACTTGACATTTGCTTTGCGCGCGTGACAGAGAGTGCTGAGTGGGTGAGTGAGTGAAAGAAAGTGCTGAGTGAGTGACAGAAAGTGCTGACTTCGTCACACGAAAGTTTCTCCATAAAATTCTTTTGTTTTAGCTTTAATCTTATTTTGTAATATGTATCGGTACACTATATTTTTTTACCAAATAAAATGTTTTCTTCCTTTCAAATAAGCGCAAATTTACGTAAAAGTATCTATATTTATCAGTTGTCTGGAAGGAACCACGGTTAGTTTTGGATGGCAGACAGTTGTTAATGTCACTGTTAATGACATTTTCTAAACGCATTTTATATGTCAAAAGTGACAGTGACAGTGTCAGTGTGGTGACAGTTTCAAAAACAGAATAAATATGTATATATTTTGAGTGGACACGGGATGTCCGCGGGCATCTGGCCTCACAAGACCTACATAGCCGCGCACGAGTGACTATCCAATCCATCACTGTTGCTCAAATTGGTCTGTCACGATCCTGCTGTGAGTTAAGTGAGATCAATGTAACAGAGATTTCGTCGTGTTAGTAGAACAATGTCAAAAAAATACGAAAATCACTCAATGCCATTTTTGAATATTACCCAGTAAAAATACAAATATTCACTACTAGCGGCGCCCGCGACTACATACGCGTTTGAACTTCATCCGTTTGAAGGTTCTCCCGTTTTCCCAACATTTCCCTTTACTGCTCTGCTCCTATTGATTGTAGCGTGATGAAAAGTATAAGCATCAGTATCGATTCCTAATCACCCCCTCATAGTTATTTTGGAAATATATTTCATGTACAGAATTTACCTCTCTACAGATTTATTATAAGTATAGACGATTTTCCACCATTTCATTGTTACTTCGATGATCTATTATAATATCAATACATTAAGCAAAGTGAGCTAACTGAAAAGATAGAAACGATGGACAAAAAAACTGAACTAATAAAAAGTTAGTGCAATTAATATGACTCGTAATAAAGATAACTGGAATGTATTATTGTGCTGCGTCGCCAAGTGTCCAATCAACACCACGCATTGTTAATTGTTTCGTAGTTCAATCCGAGGTCGGCGGCTGTCAATTTAAATGTGGCAATATTTCACAATCGCACTGATATATATTCTCGTTACTCGCTTGCCGCCCATTTAAATGCAATTAAAAAATATGTTACTCTATTTTAACGAACGAGTCGACGGATTCATTTAGCTTCAGCTATATGGCCAGTGCGTTCCGGTATTGTTGACAGTTGATTAATTAATCGAGCACAATATTCCGGCTCAAACTCAGTGTTTTATTAATTACTGATTAATCTCGTAGTCCTGATATGTCCTAAAAATATCTCATGCTCACTCCCTGGCTTCAAACTACTCCACCTACACAAAATTTCATTACAATCGACCGAGCCGTTCGGCCGTGGAAACAGAACATACAAAAAACAGACGCACCGTGGAATTTATAAAAATCGGTAGGATAACGTATAATATACATACTATCTATATACGGTGGGAGAATAGAACCTACGGTAAACCTCTAAAATAATATTCAATAATCGTAATAAAAAAAACAAAATGCGTTGTCTACAATTATTATCTAAAAGTAATAAATAAAATTACCACCACAATATCAATAAAAAGATCGTAAATCAACTCAACCGGCACAACACTCGGCCGCTAGTGACGTCTGCTTGTACTAGTGATGCGCGCAATTGTGAGTGCGGATGACGCGCCGTCTCGACCGACCGGTAATTGATATAATTACGGTTGTTTTGTTATTATAATCTGTACACACAGTACAAGTGTAGTAAAATATAAAGTTACATATATATTGTAGTATATAAATACTTATAATACAATCTGAACATCGTATCGTAAAGTGTTTAAGCATGTGTTAAAATACGTTAAGAAATTGATTAAATTCGTACTTATAATTTCAAAGCATCACGTAAGTACACCTAGATATATAAAATAATGTCCACAACGACATTTTGCGAGTCTCGTCCGCAAGTGTATACTTATACGATTGAATATAATAGTGATAGTAATTTAAAACTACTTCAATATACTTATAGAAAAAGCCTATAGATTTTCAACGGTCACAGTATCAATATTTCAACCATACAACGGGCGAATAATGTACTCATCACTAGACTAATGCGAGTCCACTGTCCCCTTCCACTGAGCTCCGCACCACTGCATCAAAGGCTGTGTTTACAATAGAGGCGCTCACCACATCTCGGGCGAGTAGGGCGGCGACGTGGTGACGAGCGGCGGCGGCATCAGCGCGTCGTTGGACAGCTGGCGACAAACAAACAACTGTCAAGACAACTGTATGTAGCTGTAAAACGATATTTTCCTTGAAAAGTCAGTTGAAACTTGTCTACTTAACATACTACTTTAAATAAATTACATTGAAAAGCGTGAGCATAACGCTTTTTTCTTACGCGACGTAAAGTAACGAATAGCAGCAATCTAAATGTCGATATCATACTGCGTTTCTGTCAGGTTTGTCTGTGCACATATGCATATGCAACGCTGACGGGGAAGTCAAGAGTCTCCGAAATCAGCGTGTATGCTGGAGAGTGATGGATGTGGATGAAGCACGGCAGGTTTGTAAGGACAGAGATATTTGGCACTCGGTGCGCCCTGCCTGCCCCGTTAGAGACGTGGCGCGATGGTTATGTATGTATGTGAACTTTAAGCAATTCTTGCTGATCAGCGGGCTAAGTTGCAAAGTATGCAATGACTTGTCAAATTCAAATACAAATTGTTTTATTCATTATGTGGTACATACATACACTCAATGAAAGTCATGTTTCAGACATCGTGAGCCCTTCAGGCTGCAGTAGACCGTGAGAAAAGCGCAGCTGTAATAAAGCATCTCCAGCCCTTGCTCGGTATGTACATTAAGATACTCACAGTGGTGAGCACGGTGGCGTCGCAGCCGGGCTGGAACTTCTCCAGGTCGGAGCGCGGCCGCCGCATCACCTTCTCCCGGTCCTGCTTGTGCTTGCGGTCCGCGCCTTTCAGTTTGAACACCTGGTGTAGACAAAATGGAGACATTTGAGCACCAAACAAGAAATACCAATTCCGACCACAACAGATCCTTTGTGCCAATTCTGTGATATACATATTATATATATGAAATGTGGGTAATTGTGTAACATTATTTACATGCACACTGCACTTTCAAGTCACTCGGAATCAAACCAAGAAACGGACGGATGTGTTTCATTGTGCTCCCATAATCACCGTGTATACCACGCGGCAGTATATAATAGATTCCATTTCCATTCCATTCATTGTCTGATTCCAACATTTTAATCTAATCACAGCTGACATACATATACTGGATTCTCCTGGAAATATGTTAGTGTTCGTACCGGTTGGTGATATGGAAATGATTGCACAAACAATATGTTAATATGTCAGAAAAAATCCACAATTCGATGCCTGTGTTATGGTAACTGGACAGCTGATGAACATACATATACATATATTATATAACACTTTAGATATTTTTATTACACCCAGACACAAGAAACAAATGTGTTGCACACACAAATTTGGAACAACCGTTCTGGATAGAAACTCAAAATCCTCCATTTCTAGAGTATCTCTACCCGCTCGGCTACAAGTTGATTATGAGTGATCAGCGCCTTCTATCGTCGTCCACAGTGACCACGCCTCTTGATCTGGCAGGGTCTTTACCCACTAGACGGAGTTAATTATGACTGGTCAGTGCCATCTACCGTCGTCCACAATCACCACGCCCATTGATCTGGCAGGGTCTTTACCCACTAGACTGAGAGTTGATTATGACTGGTCAGCGCCATCTCCCGCCGTCCACAGCGACCACGCACCTTGATCTGGCAGGCGGCGGCGTGCAGGCGCGCGTGCTCGTCGTTCGACAGGTACGTCTCCACCTGAATGCGGAACGGCACGCCCTTCTCGCCGCCGTGCTTCTTCGCCGTGAACTCCGTCGATATGCAGTTCACCTGCGGACGAACGAGGATTGATCTTATTAGCCGTAAATATTTCTTGATACCACTAGCGCCATCTTGTGACGAACATAGACAATGGGGTTTATTTGCACAAATATGGAGTGATTTCGGAATTTTAAAGAATCATTAATTCAATACGTTTTCGCCTTTCACGGTGTACAATTATAAAGAAATGTACTTATAGTTATAAGAGCTACTTATTATTACGTACATAATTGTTACTTAATGAAGGCACTGGAATTAACCTATATTTAATATCAATACAAAACTGTCTGTTCGGTAGCCGATATTGCTCATATTAAATATCAAAATTTTTAGTACATTCGAGGTTTATACGGGAATTACATTCGATATGCGATCGATGAAACGAGTCGTGCCAATGTGAATAGATATTAGAGAATGCTGTAAGCTCGCCTTGATATAAACGCCGACGTCTTTGGTGGGGTCCCAGTACACGTGGAGGGAGTTCAGATTGGTGGGCTGCTCCACTCTGATCACGCCGTACGACAGCGGCACGTCCACCTGTTAGGAAACATTAAAATGATTAAAGATACGCGTCAACTGATATGTCCAGTGTAGGAGTTGGCAGTGAGATGTTTAAATTTCGAAAATTCGCTTTACCACCGACAACGTTAACCAAATGAATGGACTGCATCGCTTAAAATTATTCCTTTGAACGCAATTTCCTTTCTCATAATAAATAAAGACAGCAAATCTGTAAACGATTTTCTTGCTGTAAAATCTCTGGAGACGAGACGAGAAGTATATAATAAAACAAATGTGTTTAACAAATTGCCGCTGCAAGGACACGCACACAGCTGTACGCATGCGTGAGTGCGTATACGCGACCGTTTGTGGGCGTGTATATACGTGTGTGTGCGTCCGTGTATATATGTGTACGTGTCCGGGCGTGTGTGTGTGTGTGTGTGTGTGTGTTTGCGTGTGCGCGCGTCACCTCAACGATCCGCTCGCCGGGCCGCTCGGCGTGCCACTGCGCGATCTGCTCGCGCTCCATGTACTGCAGCCGCCGCTCGTGGAAGCATATCTTGATCACGCTCTGCGCGACCGCCGAAATAAACACATTGTATAACAATTCAACATTAATGCTTTATAAAAAAATACAGAAAAATACGATTACCACCTCATTAAAATCAGACTTGCTTTGTCGCGAAACGAAAACTGCATTTGTTCAGCATGCTAGACTATGCCTTAACCGTTCACACATTAAGTTTAAACACATAGGACACACACGACCCAAAGCTCAACAATAAGTTTTGACCATAATTAACATGTTGAAATGGCTATAACAGCCATTATTCCATCATGCCATGTCCCCAACGGGGTAGATGGGGTACCAAGTACCCAATAGCAGTATCTTTACATACATAAAGCTAAGCAACATTTCGACATGTCAAAAATGACGTTTGACAGCAGAATGACATTGACATGACAGCTCCTGTCACACTGACACTGTCATTTATCATCATGTTATCTGCAGACCCTACAAGTATGATACGATCGTACGCACCTTGAGTATCTTGCCCTTGTAGTGCGACAGGTCGCCGAGTTTCTTGAGCTTGATCTCGTAGGGCTGGCCCTGGTTGAGGTAGGTCAGCGTCTCCTCGTTCTGCTTGGTCGCTATCGAGGTGGCGGCCGCCAGCACGTACTGGAACCTGGGGGGTGTTTAAATACTTCATTGGACACTCTACCACCTTCCGCATTACCCGGCTGCTAACACATGTATAATGGTGTATAATATTAGGCATTAAACATATTTATTTGCAGTTGAAAAAAGCTAATCTAATATCAGTTACATTGAATACGTTTAATTACTTAAGTGCATTAGTTTTAAATGTATAATTATGTACATATTGTCCGGTTTTTTACTCAAGTAAACAACATCGTGACTAAAATATACAATTTATACTATTATTATCTGTTCAGAGAATGCGTGCAACCATCTCTCTTGGTCTGCATTTCCTTAATCACCTTGTGTCATCTTTGAAGCTGGGCTCGGAGCGCTGCTGCAGCGGCGAGTGGAGGAAGCCGTCCAACGAGCTGACCGGGGAGCACATCAGCAGTCCAGCATCTGATGACAGAGAATAGAATAATAATAATAATATTTAGTGACAAGTCACAAACAGCCCTGAACTCGAACTAGATAGAGATGGTACTAGGGTAAACAAACAGTCAACACGTATATTACTGACTCGCTTATTTGAGTTGCCAATGCATTGTCTTTCTTGAGGTGCCCCCTGTGATAGCCGTTGTACATAGAATAGAGGAGTCAGCCTAAAATGTGTCCATCGAAAAGAAAGGGATAGCAAATGAGGCTACCTATCTGTCTCTCTTTTAATTACCATATTAGACAAAGATAAGTATAGGCACTCATCTTCCCACATATTTGTTGGCCGCTCGCACTCATAGGCATCCCTATGTCTCTGGTACTTTAATAATTCTATGACAACTGGATAACAATGCCACAAACCGTTACTAATTGTTGCCCCATTGCGTCAAAAGATGGCGTGACTAGTATATGTAGACACAGCTATGTCGAGGGCGCTGCGCACTTACTCTTGTTCTCGTGTCCGTTCGGGGAGTGGTAGCCGCCCATGGCCATGACGGCGCCGGCCGGGATGGTGGTCTGGCACTGCATGCTCTCGGGACTGTTGGCTGCGGTTACATCTCAACGTTACAACGCATCCATGGCGAGGTAGACAGTTGTGGTATAGTCGTGTTGGTGACATTAAACAGTAATCTATTGTTTTTTTACTTAATGAGATACACAAAGCGAATGTTGATGGACGTAGGTGCCGAGAGAGACCAAGACTGTCCCATCTCGATCAAATTGGTCCAACACTTGCTGACGGGGGAGTCGAGAGTCTCCGAAACCGGCGCGTATGTTGGAGAGGGACGGATGTGGACGAAGCGCGGCAGGTGCATATTTGGCACTCGGTGCGCCCTGCCCGCCCCGTTAGGGACCTGGCGTTACGGTTATGTTTCTCTCATATTAACAACCGTGTTAAGATTATCGCTAATAACAGCAATTATTTATGCGATTGTATATTTTGCTTCGGGAACATCTTACGTGATACAATTCAAAACATTCATAAAAAGGTAAGTTGTAAAATATTTCGTGAAGTAAACGAATAAAGTCTGCCCAATTCATCAGCTCTGTACTCACAATGCTGGGTCATCATGTTGGGCGGCTGCTGGCAGCCCTCGTCCATGGGCTCGCGGCCGCCGTCCACCACCATGCTGGTGATCTGACAAAACATATCCAATCTATATCTATATCTACATAGGAGATTTACAGCGGTGTATGGACTGGTCACGATATCTCTGGAACCAGAAGACCTAAAGACTTGAAATTTGGTAGGAATATTCCTTTCGACGAGTAGAGCTAGGCTAAGAACGGATTTTACGAAATGCCACCTGTAAGGGGGGTTGCGGG
>DWQT01002237.1:0-14584 GCA_018244895.1 Myscelus amystis hages | reverse complement strand
TAATACTTATATAGATATTTTTATTACGACCAGACACAGAACAAACAAATGTGCTCATCACACAAATGTTTGTTCTGTGTGGGAATCGAACCCACGACCTCCGGTTTCACAGGCAGGGTCTCTAACCGCTCGACCACGAGGCCAGTCAAGGTGTATTGTTTTAGAACATTGCCAAATAACTATAATAGATTCAGTTGAACAAATGATCAATTTCAGCAAGATTTACGGTCAAGACGCTAGTATTCCCATGATTCTCGAAGATATGTTCATAAAAACTCAAACAAAAACACCAACATTACCGTATCGTTAAAGTAGTGGAATCAGTTAATGTTAACTCTCTCGAACAATCCACCGGATTTAGTATACCTTTTTTGCTTACGCTCCAGGGTAACATTCGCCATACTTTGGTCTGGTGTTCGCATATGTAGAAAAAGCCTAACCACGTTTGCCATGAAGAGTCCCAGGCTATACTTGTCGGGGTCGTACAACCCCGTAGACCAATCTTTAGCCAATCGGAAAAAATGCTAAAACCCTATTCGTTCTGGCAATTGAAATTTCTACAAGATTAATGTCATTGCCCACCGTTCGTCTGGACAATCCACAATTGTCGGAAAAAACCCGTGTCCTATAGAAAGACGTAACGGGAGACGACGAGCTGTGGTTCTTTGTATTGATATGTTACGTCTTCTGACAATGGCAAGCAACTATATGCACCGTCTGTCACAAGTTTCCGTGTTTAGGTAAATATTGTATTGTACCTTCTTTTTTTTAAGAACATCCTGATATTGTAGTCGTCATAAAATTACCACTCGGCCAATGTATTTCCTACAATGGGTGGTATGAAGCGGAACACAATATTCATTCGTAATTCATTAAATTATTCGCTGTGTTACAATCATAAATATGTAGTACACTTATAGTAGGATTTGTAAACAGTCGAGTTAGACGCATTGTTCTTCTATGATTGAAATTTGAATATCGACCTCGGCGGAGGCTCAGGCCCCTCCCGCCCCGCACCTCCGTAATTCAGTAAGTTTCAGGCACCAGACGACCCTTCTCAAGGTCGCAGACGGCTCACACGCGCAACTCACGCACACGCGCGCACTTACGCGTGTATCGGACTGCACTCGCTACGCGCCGGTTATTAAACCTTACTGATACATTATAAATATTTAGGATAGCCGTTTCTGTCTGTGTTAAAATATTCGTATCAAAATTTTACAAACCTCTTTATGCCTCCCTCAATTACGGAAGGAGTAACCTATTATTGGAACGTAAAAAAATTGCCAATTGGTGGGACCCAGGCCTATTTCTATTAAGAAGTGTTTTATTACACTAAAGCTTGTGTTTCTACTTATAGGACATGGATGCCAATCTACTTGTAAACATGAAGCGACCAGCAACCGCCGCCGTCCTCAATAGTAGCAACGCTTCTGTGACCGACCACCCATACTCATACGAGTATACTCGTACTGCTAACTAACTAATACTGCCTGCACATTAGTATAAACTAATAAGTAAAAACTAATTAACGTACGTATAATTAAGCCATTTTACTAAGAATTTAAACATAATTATATGTTACAGAGTGCGTTATTATAATACAATGATGTTTTAGTAAAAGTTTTTAATAAAAATATATTGCGCCAAATTTAACATAAATTTGGTGGTCAAAAAACAGTTAGAACAAAAACATGAAATAATAAATCGAAACAATACAGTGAGAAAATTATTTTGGCTGTCACACAATGTCCTTCATAACAATAATATTCTATAACTGATAAAAAAAAATCAACACGCTAAGCCCAAATACCCCTGGTGGGACTCGAACCCACAGTCCCCGGCTTAGGAGGCCGATGCCTTATCCATTAGGCCACAGGGGCGGTTGCTGAGGAGGCTGAATAAAATTACTCATATAATGTGATAAATATCAAAATGATTAAAAAATTCTATTAATATGATAGTATCTTAATTTAAGTATGCATTAGAGAAACAAAACTGTTTCTATTTCTTTTGCATAAAAAAATTATTACGTACCTATATTAAATTGAAATAAATTTATGTATGTAAGGGAGATTAGGATGTGAAATTAGTTACAATCTGATGTAATTAAATAATTTATTCATATATTAATGTGTAATTAATAAAAACACGATTTATTTATAATTTGCAAAATGATTTTATGAGACAGCAGTACCTACAAACAAATTTTGCCGTCTATCTCTAACATGTTAAACGGCCTATGATATAGTTTAAACAAGGATACATGTGATTATAAGTAATCATGCCTAAGGAGATGTCGTTTTAAACTTGTCTTCTCAATTCCGAAATGTCCAATAAAAATATTCTAGTGTTAATGTATCGTATCGAAGTCTTCACAGGTCACCCAAAACCGACATGGCGTGCCGTCAAAAATTAAGATACTCTGACAGGACGTACATATTTGTTAGTTCTACACAGGAAATTTTAAAAAGTTTCGCTCGGCGTGGAATCAAAGTAAACATAGCTATATTTTCTTCTCGCTGAAAATGTGGATGTAAACTAATGAATTGCGGGTCGAGGTGTTTAACATATGCAGCGGACACACGGCGACATACTCGAACGCAACAAAACGATAACTATATATGTATGTGAGAGTAACACTTCTTATGTAATGTTTGAAACATAGTTAAGACATTTCGCCCAAAATTTCGATACGATGCTATACGATTTCGATAATTGATCCCATAATTCAACATTAGGGGGAATATCGATTCGGAATGAACACATTTTTTCAGCGTTTTGTTTCAATTTAATAAGTCTGATTGCTTACGTAAATGCATTAAGCATTTAACATCATCATATCAGAAAAGCCCCAAAACAAATAATCAACATTTACTATAATAAAACTGGCAGGCGGGCCACCTGGTGGTAAGTGGTTAAAATAAAAATATTTAAACAGTCTAATTAAAAAGAAAGCCTCGATTATATATACGAAACGATATTTTACGCATAATACGATAACCTAAAGAATTGGTGCAGTATTTATAAACGGTACGTGTCACGTGGCCACAGCGCAACTGCGGTGCGTCACTCCAACATCTTCGAATCGACGTTACAAAAGTACACCGTGTTTCATACAGTACTAAATACTAGCACACAAATACGGATGAAGCTCCGAGATTCAGAACTTGTGCGTAGCAGGAAAACGATTATAATCCCTGATGTGACGCTTGCCATTGGGGATCGGACACGCAGTTAGCATTGGAAATCAACGAATTGATATTCACTTTGCACGTCGCATGCAGGGAACTGTTCCCGACTCGAGTCGCTTAAACTGTGTAAAAGCTACGGATTATTTATCTGGTGTTTCGATAAAAAAAATAACAATTTTTGTTAAGTGTAGTCAAAATACTTTATATTGTTCACTCGTCATACCGTTTTTGAGGCTGCAACGTCATCTACAGCACTTATTTATATACAACAAATAAGATATTTTTCTGCAAAAAGTACCTTATGTCACTCTCCAGCCCTTTAACTATCTCCATACCAAACGGTGTCGGGCCGCTGCTACGTTTTTTAATGAAGGACGGACAAACAATCACAGTTTTGCATTTATAATAAAGTATGAAGTATGGACAATGCTATTAAATTTGAAAGTTTGACCCCAGAAGTTGATATGGTTCCTATTTATTATATTTTATCGTTATCATCATGATTTATATCAACCAACGTGACTTCTTTGTAGGATAAAAACTTCTCCCACGGCGCGTCACTAAGCCTGATACATATTATAAATTGGAGCACAAATCCTTAGAAATAGTTCACGATATGCTGAACATCACACGTGCAAGAATGCCATTCCTTTATTTTGAAATTGACTTGCAGTGCAACATTGTTGTGGCCAAATCATAAAGAGAATGACGATAAATCTTTATAGACAATTTAAACGACAGACTTTACATTCTGCTGTTCAAAATTCGTTGCTGAAATCGAGGTCTCGCGCCAAAAAAGCGACGCTTTTAAAACACTTCTGACAGACTCGAGGCACGGATGTCAAAGAGCTGCTTTTCTTTTTTCGCTTATTTTGGTTTTTGTATGTCGTCAAAGTAAGTCCACCACGCCATTGCTAGACTCGAATCTAAATGGGCGATAAGTTATAATTAAACGTAAATTGGATTTAACGTAATCTTTAAATGTCACGATATGTTTTTTTGATTTTGTACTAGCGTATTGAAATTACTGCTAAAATTATTACGCTGCCCAATAAATTAAATGCTCAGTAATAGCATGCAATAATATCTGCAAAACTTAGCACAGATTAGTGACGTACAGGCTTAATGTTTATCTAGTCTATTGGTCATCTTTTTAATTGTCAATATTTTAGCTGGTATAGAGAACAGTGTTGTGTAAAAATTATTGTGAAATAAATTTTTGTAGCGTGAAAATGCATTTAACTAAAACATTCATTTGTGTTTCAGTTTAACGAATTTACAGATCTACAAATCCGAGGAAAGCTTACGTCATACCTGTGCCCTGTTCTGCGTAAACATTGCGTCGAAAAGATTACATATAAACATGAAACGAATGTTATCATTTAATGCAGTTACATACATAATAACCATCATACCAGCTCCCTAGCGGGGTACGCAGAAAGGACCGATATAATGCAGTTATTTTCACGAAAAATTGACGGCCTAAACCACAACCACTTTTGTGTTTTGTTCCAACTTTAGATTGCCCGCGGACGAAGATTAACGACCACATTTGCCGATAGCGACAGGGACTAACTACGGAAGCATCGGTAAAGTTAGACTTTTCAACCGTGACCCAACCGAGATGACAACGCACTATTTAGCCTAACTTTACATATCCATTACAAATAGCAACCATGTCAGAGCTGTAAGCGCTTTGGGGTAAAAATAACCAAATACCTATACGTAATAGACATGTTCTAATATTTTAATAGGATTAGTCTAGTAGTGAACGCGAGTGCAATTAGCATATCATTGCAATTGCCCGTTATATAAGCGAGCGGTGGGGTCACGCGATAATGCTCATGACAGAACTGAACCGCTTTATGCATTATGCGAATACCTTTTTGTTCAATAGCACTTGAATATAAATTCCTCAGCTACTGGTGCCGTCTTTTGCAGGGGGCCTCCAACAGAGGACAGACGGCCTGATGATGATATTATGATAAACACCTTGCTTGGAATTGTAATAATTGTAATAATAATAATGATAGCTGAGACAATTCCACACACAGCTATCTGATTCCAGATTAGGCAACTGAATACCAGTTTTATAATAGCGAGACAGCTGATAAACATACAAAACATACATACGTACCTACTTCTGTAACATTTTTTACTTGCCAAAATTATAACGCAGCAGATAAGCAGCTTTTAAACACGCTTATTTATAATAATAAAATTCGCATCTGTAAATCTGAATTTTCACGACCGCAGAATAACTTGCACGATACGATAGAGCTTAAATGGCGCTGTAGATGAATATTGAACTAATTTCGTGCAATTATTGCACGACTGATGCAAATTGAGTAAATTATGTGATTTCATTAAGAAATTACGAGTAAACTCGTACTGCAAGATTCGGTGTGCTAATAATCTAGCTTTCCTTTAGTTTTGAAATAACAGTTATGCAAAATATACAAAGAATATTTTAAAATGACACTAAATAATCTCTAGATAAAAAGATAATACTGTCAAATACTGAAACTGAAATATAGCCCGTAGTTTTATACCATCTGATAATATGCAAAAGGAACTAGAATTTCAGAGAAGGCTTTTGTTTACTTTGCGTATAGTAAAGGAAATAATTAGGTGACATTTGATTTCGAAACAGGTCGTAAAATTCTTCTTTCCATCTTTAGGGTCTCCTAGGTCCTTCAAGGTTTTTAAATCTCGCTCTATCTTAGTTAGATAGAACATTGGTTCGACAGTTTTTGTATCAATCTTCTGTCTATTCAACAGAGTATTAACTTTGAATCTGAAATACGACAATGATACATACACTCAAGAATCAAGTTAACATTGCTGATGGTTCAGTGTATTCCTTTTATCCTGTCATGTTGCACAGAGAACATTGTACATTATTAAGATTGCAGATGAATTCCTCATATAGATAATGTCCTGGTTCTAAGCGGACGTCGATATAAGCCCTATTACAGGTCGTTCGTATTTAATGTGACAATAACTTAGTAATGTGTGTCTCAGTGTCACGTTGAGGCATAAAGCCGACGAACGTCATATGATAGCGCTCGATTCCATACTCATAAATATCAATCAACGGTCATTAACGGCTACACACTCGATTCGTACCCTCGCGAACATCATAAACTACTCTCGTACAGACTTCCAGCGCACCTTTGTACTATCGTCATATATATGTATTATTTAAAATTCAAGAATCTTAGACATTTTTGCTGTAGGAATTACTACTAAATGGTTCTTTCGTGCTATGTCTCCGCATTTTCATAGAAATATTCAACATCATAGCTCGTATTATTAAAACATTAAGTTTTGTCTGTGCTTGTATTCGACGCCTCTATACGAGAAATGTGCCGTTAAATCATTTTAATGGTCATTTCTGTCGCACGGTTTGCTAATGTGTTGAAATTTTAGAATGCTTCAATGTCGTCATATACATATTTTACTTCGTTATATACATCAAATTCTCTCTACTTTGAACTTGTTTAGTAGAGAGACGTTAATAGATATTTTACTAGACAAAGCTTCGCTACCGGTTCTGGATGAGCCCTAGAATTGACTTCTACAGATCGGTGACTGTACGGATTATTGCTAATCTCCCTGTCAGAAAAATTTTAGGTTTCCAAAACTTGGACAATGTAAACCACCGTTACTTGGCGATAAAACGTAGCATAGATTCCTTAAAGTATCCACTGAAATCCCTAAGCTAAAACAATACGTAAAATAAAACATTAAACATTTAAAAAAAAACTAAAAGAACGCATTTGGTAAGAAAGAAATATATGCTACCGATACTCATGGGCGAAAGTCCAATGACCCTTATACCAATAAAAGTACCTATCTTATAATACATTGACTGTTTTTTATTAATGCCTGCCTGCCTTTAATCTTAAATAGGAAGTTTCCCTGGAAATGGATCACACACAAATATTATTCCAAATATAAAGAATAAGTTATAAGACGTTGAGTCTTCGTTGCATGAAGAATACAATTCACTTGTATACAGATATGCATTCTTGAGAATTAGCAAATATTTTAAAAGCCCTGTCTTTCCAGTTTCTCAGGCTTATCCACTCACAACCTAAAGAACCCTGAGCCGTTAGAAATAAAAGCAAAAAGGTGAAGCATAAATGTAAAATATTACGGCTTAGACAATCCGCCGACTGACCGCTCTTCGGGCACATTGTTGAGACTGGGACGTGCCTTTGGACGTGTCAATAACTTAAAGCCGTTCGTTTTTAAATTTGCATTCACCATTAAAAACCATACCAGATCCCAAAAACTCCTTAGTAAGTCGTAACTGCTGATACATACATACCTTACTTGGTTAATGGTATGCTCTTCGAGATTATTCGAAGGCAATTTCAAAACTTTTCGTTACGGGCATTTTTGTTATTACTTATATGTATAAAATCAACTTGATTGATGGTGCGCCGCTGTTTATGGGGAGAAAATAAAAAGCAATTCAATCTTAACCTCGCCAGGCGATAAATAAGTCTCACTAATCTTCGGGATGGGCTTTACATTCACATCAATTAATCACTGTATGCTAATGTCTTCAGAATGTTCGTGTTCTGGTGGCGATGGGTGCTGATTGAGAACCCTGCCTCAGTTTGGGTACTCAGCTACCCTTGTCAAATTGATGAATACGTTTGGGTAAATACACGTTGGCAGTGTGTCCGATACTTGAATTATCTTGTTAGGTTTCTATACATTACTTTTTTTTTGTATTTATTGTTCGCTTTTATGAACGTTCGCGACTTAGAATTTAGCAGGCAACCATAACTATGTTGAGAATCTTAAAATTGGAAATAATAGAACAATGTATTGGTACAAAACATAGTAATAATAAGTGTCATACTAAGAAATAACGTCCACAGATCTTAGCACAGACATATTAGCGATAGTTGTAACGAAAAGGAAAGAAGCGGGCGACACTTTTATCACGTGGTCGCGACATTTCTCACGACAGGTGTTAAAAGTGTAAGACTGTGCTTTCAGACAAAAGGTTTCGATGACATACCCTTGGTTCGTGAATAGCGTAATGGCGGACAATCGTGATCCGAGATAGGAATCCCAGGAGGTCTGTGTGTGCGTAGAGGGGTGGGGGGTCGGGTGGCAGTGGAAGGTGGGTGAGAATTGAAGAGTGAGGGGGTAATGCAACTTCTCAAGGTCGGGTCGGAGAGACGAGGACGTAGCCTTACAACCTAACGTCACAGACGTTTTCGATTGAAAAACAGATCCTTTGTGTGCAAACGAAAATTGTAAATAAGACACGTCTTCTTGAATTTAATAAAACTTATACTAGGTACACACTAAACTTCCACACAATGCTCGAACTGTCATAATATAATATTACAGATATGAAAAATTGGTTTTAGGATGTTGCTAAAGTTGCAATTTAAAAAAAATGTATATTATAATTCTTAAACTGTTTTTCTAATTAACGAGCAAATAACAATCCAAATATTTAGCTTCTGATTTTGGCCACATTCCTAGACTTGGACTTTTTTGAAGTATTCGTAACATTTCGGAGTATTTAGGTGCATTACTGACTGGCCCTTTGCAGGTAATTAAATATGTTCTGCTAATTAGTGCGCATACCTTCTTAACTTTACCATTACATTTGACATAACGAAACCAACCGCACATAAAAATATGAATTTGTTTTAGATATTTGGTAACGTTATTATTGGTTATTTTGATACAATTACATGTACTGAATGTCGCAGCAAATCGCGGATTAAGAGAATTTTCGAAAAAACACTTCAGTTACTCATAAAGCTACACCAAGTTGTGAACACATAAAATACAAATTTAATAATCACTAAAAATTAATGTCACTATCAGAATTCTTTCCTTATTTGATCGCATCATACTATTGTCAGCCATAGCATAATTAAACTATTATTACATTTTTACTATGCCCCCATTGCTAAGTTAGAGCTACTCGTATGTTATACGATGAACTATTTATTATATTAACTTGAGCGTTTTGGTACTCCCATTCAACTCTCTTGGTTCAAAGTAAGTCGCGTTTAAAGTGAGGCAATAAAAAGAAATATATAAATAATAATAATTTTTCGTTATTCTAATATCAGCCCAACTCGGAATTGAACCCGGGTTTTTATGTGCGACAGACTGCTGTATGATTGACCGTGACAGTTTGAAAGTTCACTGAACTTTGTGCTCGCTCCTTCATAATAAGTCTCCAGTTTTACCGAGATAAATAGAAACGAATAGAAAAATGTAGCCAAATATTTAATTTCATATTAGAATTTTCTCTGCCGAAAATGTTCTCTATTAAAATGTAGCCAAATATTTAATTTCTTGTTACAATTTTTTAAGTACATATACTACACTACTTGTTACAATTTTTTAAGTACATATACAGAGTAATTATGGCCTTACCCCGTAATACATGCGGCGTATCCCCAGCGCTGGGACGTAACTACACGCAGCCCAGCAAAGGCTTGCAGTCATTACAAGCTTACACTGTAGAGACGAATATATACTTGAAATAACCAAATGCGCGCTGAAAGGTCACGTTTATCTGGAAAGATTAATTGGTTGCTACTCGTATGTATGTATGTATGTATGTATGCCATGATTCTAACTTAAGCCCTTTGCCGACATTGTTTACGTGAGAAACGTACTAATTTTACATTTTCATATAAATTCCTTTAACTAAGAAATATTGTCTATTTATATACGTTATCAACAGTAGTTAATATATGAACACACAAGCAATTCTAGGTGATAGCGATATGTGATTTAATCATAAAAAATAATATTAACTTGAATAGTTAAATATAACTAAAATGTTGCCTGAATAATTTACTTTACTCAAAACCTTAGTATTTATGTTCGTCGCAACTCCAATCCATTCCATTTATAAATCATCACCATATTACGAGTATATCTTTGGACACTCTCCCCATACTATCTGATCCTAATTTAGACAGAGCCTCCACTATGGTGACAAATGATAAACTTCATATTATACGTAAATGTATAATACTTATATAAATATTTTACTACAAACAGACAGAATAAACAAATATGCTCATCAATCAAATGTTTGTCCTACCTCGGAATCGAAGCCACGACCTCCGGTTTCGCAGCCTCAGCTTTTAAGCACTCGACCACGAGACAAGTCATGGAATGGAAACCATAAAAGATAACAAAGCACGATTAAGTAAAGTGCATCTCCGATTTCTATTCAGACTCTTGATATTTCTGCATGAATACATTTTGCTTCTGCATGCAATGGACGGGAAAATTATAACGACCACAACTTAGCAACGACGATCTGGGAGCATCTGTAGAAATAGTCCTTCAATCTATATCACGTTACTATCGTCCCCGCGAGCCCCGACCGGTCCATCGATGTCTTTATCTCCTCGATGTGAAGTGGAAAGTAATTTCTCGTTTCATCTTCAATGTAATGGTCAGCTGGAACGAGATTTTTACGACTCACCGCTTTTCCACTTTCATCTCGATTTTGTTGTTTACTCCGATAGTGAAACCCAAGAGCATCGTACATTACACAAAAATGGGTGGCCTTGTACGCCACATTTCATTCGTAAACGACGGCGACGTAGTGTTGGACCCGCTTGGATGTAGATTTTAATTTCGTATATTTATCCACGTTAAATTCGCTCGAATCAGAGATTGATTATTTATAAACAAAACGATTTTTCCCATGTTTACCAATAGGAGCATTACCCCTACACCAATTTGGGGTCTGAAAAGTGGGATATTTAGACAAAATCACAAGGCGTTCCAACTTAATCCATCGAGGTAAATTACGATACTTTGAGCTATACTTATTACTAGTTACGCGCTGCGTCTATACTAAATATAAAAGTCAGTAAGAATCATAAAACTTAGACCTAAAATATTTAATATCATTGACCTCGTTCTGCCACGCTAAAGTTTCCAAGAGAGCAATTTCAGGATAATATACGATCATATTTATTTTCAAAGTACGTAATACTTTGAGAATACGAGGAGTTTAGAAATTCTATATCCTCTTAATGTCTCTAGATTTGCGTTGTTTGTTTTAAAATAGGTCACAGTAGGTATAATGTTGTATTTAATTCTACTATGACTGAAATCTAATTAGAGTCATAATTCTTTAGCATCAACGTTGAAAACAAATCTAATTGTGTCCTTTACTATGAACGTAATAAATACATAGATATATTATACATAATGACTTTCCTATGCAATCTTCAAAGCTCGCGATGTTGCGTCCTGCTTTCTCTCAGTACCACAGTATTTTTAATCGTTCGCCGTAGTGTTTATTATCTAATACTCGATAATGGGGGTTCAAGGTTGGTCGCTGAAAGCGCTGTAATGCAACTCCCGTCTCAGGCCGTCGCGCCCTTTGCGCTTTTATCAATACAGCGGCGACCTTAACGCCGCCTGTCGGCCGCCGCCAGTAGCGCCACGGAGACGAGTGCGCACGCTCCGTACTCCCTGACGTTGCCGCATTTATATACTCTACAATTCCTTCACCCTCAATTCAATCCCATCAAAATAATCCCATTTCCCTTTTCTTTTCGCGATCCCTGTCGTCCACAGTGCAATGACACAGTCCGCGCAGTGCCGTCCTCCTCGCGCGTAAACCTAAGGAACTTAACCTAATATCCGACTGATTACGTCAATAAACGAGATTACTCGCGGGTTCGTTTCTCTCGTCTCTGTTTGTTTTTGTTCTTCCGACGTGTATTTCTAATCGAAACTGCCATTTACGCCGGTGGAGCTTTGATTCGGTAAGTAATTCAAGTGCATATCGTGTTTATTGGTGTTTTGTGAGGTTCTTGTTTATGTGCGAACGGATATCTGCAGAGTGTTGTGTAGGAGTGTTGCAGATGTAGGCGCGAGTAGTTACTTTTGCTGGGTAGCGCGCTTAGGAATGAGGTTACTATCTAAAATAAACCGCGATTTTTCCGCGCCGTTTTAGCAACGAGATACCCGGCGAGGGGCACTGCGCATGCCGCTAATAAATATTTAATCAAATGCATCCACTGCAAGTAGTTGTACTGGGCCAGTTTGACCTGCATTCAATTTCATCGTTAGCGATAATTTATATTTAGATAATGTCAAAACCTGTTTTTGTTGTGTCATTTACGCTTATTATTAATGAATAGCACGCAATTATTGGAGGTTATATGTCTCTTGTGAAGACTATACATAAGAAACATAGGGATGACTTGTTAATACTTTTATATGTAGTGGTATAAGAGGCTTATAAGTGTTTTAACTGGAGCTAAAATTGCAACGTGTATGAAGCTAAGCTATGAGAGAGCGTATTTGCTTTCATTGTTTACAATTTTTTGCGCTTTAAAATGTCGTTTGCATAACCCTTTGTCCAGAGCAGCATTCATAGCGTGAGAAACTGGGCCAAGTTCAGGGCCACCGGTGCATAGATTGTTCAATAAGCTCGCAGCTTCCATATCTTATGGGGTTGATTTTGATTCCACTTATAAACCAGTTTGAGCACTTAGTAAACCGTTAACTGTTGCAAATATTTAAACTTTAACGTTATAACTAATGACCGCCACGTAAAATCTTATTATAATCGCGGTAGAGTCAAATTTTGTACACTGCAAGCTCGTTCAATAATATTTTTACATTCGAACTTCACCTGCAGTAATTCTGTTCGAGATATACAACATCATAAAGTCGTGTTTATATAGTACTTCACCTTGTATTTTAATGCGTGCCAGACGTCGGACTTTTAAATGGATAAAAACATACTGAAAAGAAATTTGAACAGCCAATAAACATTGTTTACGGCCAAGCCTAACGGCTTCGAGGCCTCTTTGGCTTTTAAATATCTGTATTTTTAAATATTTCTTTCAAATCTCCGTTCAACAAATGGGTTATAAATTCAGTGATTTCATCTAAAAACACCCAACTTAAAGACAAAAGTAAATAATAATAAAAATAATAAAATATTTTTCGTACAGCAATACTGAAGCATTAGATAAGAAGGACGTGTAAGGGTCAAGTGTAAGGGTCGGTAATACGCGATGTTTTAGACAATCAGCACAATAGGAGTTAAAAATATAAAAGCATAGAGAGTGCAGTGCAGTACAGGTGGCACGGAACAATTTAAGTAAATAGAGAGAGACACACGAAATAGTAAAGTTTAAAGGTAGAAAACCAAGGCCTTCGTTTGATTTGTAAAAGGATTATACGAAACAAAAAAATAAATACACAATTGAAATAACGTAGATACATTATTATTAATTGTATTTTTGTTAACAACGCAACCGTTGAACAGTAGGTACTTTATATTACAACATAAAAGTCTCTCGGTGTATTGCGTTTAGTGTGGTTAATTACGATTTTTTAAGCGTTCATTGTGCGGCCTTATCATTCCATCGTTCTTGTTACGCAACCCGATGGGTATACCCCAATTAATCATGTGTCAGGTAAATGCGATTATAATAACACGTTGATACACTATTGTCTACATGCACAAACGTTGCATACGAATTATTCACAGGATGCTCGTAAATGCCTCGCCAGTAACGAAATTAATAGTAATTTACAAGTGCCATCCTTTATTCATTGGTACATACAGGTATATTATTAGGTGCCACTTTCTGCGTAAGAACTCCACGCATGACACGGTGGCCATCATTTTCTCTAGTCATTAATAAAATTAATCCTGAATAATGGTTTGAACTGGGACAAAAAACGAGAAATCGCTTAGCTGAATAAACTGTCGCATCTTCCCAACATCCCATGAAAATATTAAAAACATGCTATTTTCACGAGTTCCTAAATTAAAATTCACCCTGTAATAGTACAATTAATGTTCATGCACCACGTTGCATACGTTACTTAGAGTATAATAATACATAATTAAGCTACGGATCTTCACGCTACTAAGTTACCTGCGAAAACTACCTGTTTTTATGCCGCCGAGAAACAAAAATCGTTTCCTGTGACTTTGTACAAAGTTCATACGGATTTAGTACCTAGTACTTACCCGCATCTGTAATTTTCTTTAAGAAACTGTAAATCATATCACTTCATCCTCATTTGATTACATATCGGCGAGCCTTTTCAGACAGATTTTACTCACGGTTTTGTTTTAATTTTTATTAAGTACAGAGCAACTTGTAGTGAAGCATACTAATCATGTAGGTAACAATATCAAACAAACAACACAAAGAATGACGATGGAGAGATCGATTAGGTTGGAATAAATTTCCTCATGTGGCGTGCCATTAAATATGCATTACTTACACTGGGACAGAAAAATGGGAGTGGAAACGCGACAGCTCAAAGTGACAATTTTACCGCAAAAGTATGTTTACGATAGAAGTAGGCATTTCTATCCAGTTCTG
>DWQT01002236.1:0-14585 GCA_018244895.1 Myscelus amystis hages | reverse complement strand
CCATAACACAGGCATTAAATTGCCTACTTTGGAATCAGATAGCCGTGTGTGGAATTGTCCTAAGATATTATTATTTTCCTTACACTACGTGAGCTAATACTAGTGTTAAACTAATACATATCCTTAAGATAATTTAAATTAAATGATCTCACTATTTAAATATTCAAACGTTTCTGCAGTATTTTCCTGTATGTATCTACTCCTTTTTGATCGGTCTCGTTTTCGGCGCTTTATGCCGAGTCATACTATGTATACATATCTCGAAATACAAATTTGGTGATAAACAAACGTAGAAGACACAGGACAATGCAATGGCTTAGAAAACTAGTGCTATGTTTGTGTTGAGTACTGTATTAGGTACATTTATGAAGTTTTACTAAATCAGTGTACGACAAGATACACTGCCAAAAGTATACAATAGATATACAATAACAGGTTATTTTTTTCTTTATTTCAATTGTTCTGTCGCTGAAAGCTTCCGATTTTGTAACTGCTATTCTTTTAGTAAAACAGTAATTATAAAAATGCAGCGAGTTTCAATTCCGTATATTGAGAACGAAAGAGTTTCGTAATTATTTTTTTTTCAATTTAAAACTTCTTTAAAAGTCTGTTTGGAAGTATTTTGGCCCAAACACTGATAGAAATAAGTCGTTGTCAGTATGCTGTGTCCATCGCTTCGACTCCAGTCGCTTTTAAACGAAGCCCTGATAGACCCTGGAACTGTCCTTTTCGAACCCTTTCACAAGTTCTTAGGAACTTTTCTCCGACTGATCTGCTGTTCATCACTTGAAAAACAGATCGCTTAAGTAATAGGATGCAGGAGTGTCTACTTAGAAGTTTTTACAATTCTGGCCGCAGTCTCTGTCCAGCTTCGTCGCCTTCGGCCGAAGTTCTCTTCACACCTTTGTATCCATCCTCAATCTGCTGCAAAGTTTGACCTTTCGTTTCAGGCAGCATGAGCCAAACTACCGTCAAGCCGTATGTTAGGCAACCCGCGTACAGTGCGTACGTGCCGTGAATCCCGATATTGTCGACTAATGTCTGAAAAGATTTCACTACAATGAACATAAACCCAGCCACCAAACCCGTGCTGATACTTCCAGCTACGCTTCGGAACTCCAAGGGAAAGACTTCTCCGGCGATCACATTTGGCAGGGGAACCATTCCCATTGCCACGGAAAATATTTGCAGATTTAGTAGTAACGCGGGGATCCACAGCGCGTCGTACGCAAGCTTCCCTTGTTGTCTAGCGTAAGTATACCCGACTATGGCCTGGTGGCTCGCAATACACAGCCCGCCCGTGCTGAACATCATAGTCCGTCTCCGGACCCTTTGGATCACAAAAATGGCTATTGTATTCGTAATGATCCTCTGCGTGTCCAGCACGATCATCCAGAAATTTACATCAACCGTTGGGCCCATGATGAGCTCGATAATGTAAGTGGCGTACACTGCCATATTCATACTTCCAGCCAAGTATGTCATTAAATATACGTGCATCATGAGCACTACGGGCTTGTAGAATTCCTTCTTTTTGATAATACCGACGAGATATTGGTGGATATTTGTACTTCTTTGGTGCGCGCTGCATTCATTGAATGCTGTTCGAGCTTCAATCAATTCCTCCAATTCACGGTTTTCCTCCTCGCCTCTCAACCATTTGAAGCTCTCTCTGCACTTATCATATTTTCCTTTGTCCGCCAACCAGCTCGGCGACTCTGGTAGGAAGCAAGTCATTATCAGGCTTAATATTGGGAAAACTAGGCTAATAATGGCGGTGAGGCGCCAGTTCAGTAGCGAGCCAACGAGGTGAACGAAGAAAACACCAAAACCTTGCGCGAGAGAAATCATCGTGAGGAATGCTCCTCGATATTTCGGACTCGTATATTCTCCAATGAGCACTGAACGCAGCGGCACCAAAAGACCGAACGATAAGCCTTGTAATATTCTAGCTATAAGTAGTACCTGGAAGAGGAATTAAAGTGGTTAGGCGTAATGTGGTCGGAAAAACAAATGAAGGAAACGTTCTGCTTGCTAAATATAATGGTTACCTCGAAACTATTGGCGAGGATTAGAATAATCCACGAGGCAATGATGGGTGCGAGCACAAAGAAGTGGGCAATTTTTCTTCCAAGGCGGCCCATTATCGGTGGCATTGTGAAATCTCCAATTAAAATGGTTATGCTGACTACGGAAGCTGAAAATATTTGTTTTGGTAACTGCTAATTACAGTGGACCTCCGGTAATCCGACAAACATTATGCACCGCAGTGTCGGACTATCGAATTTGTCAGATTATAGAGCATTGCCTAAGACCCCCTATAATCCAATTTTTTTTACAAAAGAGTACCTTGTAATCCAACAAATTACATATCCAATGATAAAATTGTAATATGTTATATGTACATAATATGTGTATGTCGAATTTAGTAAATTAAATATCAATAGAGAGCTTACGTTTTATTATAAAATTAAGCATAAATGCACATACATATGTATCAAAATAATCAAGAATTATTAATTAAAATCATGTACTGAATTTATCATATGTATGTAAAACAATGCATACCTACGCGTCGAGGAAAATAGCAGTGACGCGTACTAGTTGTAACCCGTTCAACCTATGTGATCTACATTAGCGAAGATTATCAAATGCATATGTAATGCATATTCAAAGTCATGTCGGATTACAGGGGGCGCCGGATTAGACAGGGGCCGGATTATCAGGGGTCCACTGTAAGTCGTAACTGCTAATGACATCCAAAAATAATATCTTGGGGAAACACACGGTAACTCACTCACGCACAACGCAAGTACACATACACATCCAAATGTTTATTTACAATCATAATTTTACACAAAAAAATAATCGCGTTCACTACACAATAATGAGGTTTGTGGGGTTTGTGTCATTCGGTAAGCTTGTGTGCGAACCTAATGGGCAGCTGTGGGTTGCAAAACCGATATCTCACCTATCCATGACTGCTCGTTTTTGTCGAGCTGAATGGAGGACGTCGGCTCTCGCGTCCACGGCAGCAGCACCGCGGGGAAGCCGAACCCACAACCGTTCCCCACGACGTTGATGCATATAGCAGCTGTTGTGAAACACTGAAAGTATTAGAAACAAAATGCCGATTTATACACACTGTACATTTTAATATGCAAATAATAATTTACTACCCAAAGTAACATCTACAATGTACTTTGTACAGTACATGGATATAGATGACTATACAAATTCCGTATGCTAATTCAAATTAAATAGTTGCTCAGCACTGTCAGATACCTAATTGTGTGTTATCTTTATTAGGAATTGTAAGATGACATCATGAAATAAGGCCGTGCACACCTTTGATTTTAGTGCATTACGCTCGGTGTAATTTTATATACTTACGCCAGTTTAGGTATTTATTTGGCTTTATTATTAAATTAATTTGAAATTAATTTCAGTTTCACGTTACGTGTTCAATAGATTCTGAGTAACATGACATGTAGAGCGGCGGGAGACGGTTTGTGTAAATAAAAATAATAACTAATTACATAAATGGTAATTAATAATTAATAACTGCATATTATACTTGGTTCTGGTCGAAGTTCGAAAACGTGCGTCGGCGCACTTTGATACACGCGTTTTTTTTTAAATCTTACTAAACCCACACTTCCCACCATCCCGTTAATTAATACTAAGTCCAACTATCAAACATTCAATGACATCTTATCAACGTACTGACGCCCCAGTAGGTACATGCGTAGCTACCCATTTTTTCCGTCATACCAAACATTTTTAGTCACATGAACCAAAACAATAACGTGATTTTTTAAAAATTTCACTCTTGTTATGATGATAATACTTCTCGATATTAAGTTAACAAGGTGTAATTTGAATATTAATATTTCTAAAATATAATACATAACATTGTACAATATATTCTAATGGAAAATCATTTACCATTCACCCGAATTACCCGATAACCTAACCTACTACCAACCTAAACTACACGTTAGATAACAAAATGTTTACCTGTTTCATGAAAGGAGTGACGCGGCACGGCATAACTCCGCTGTTTAAAGTCGATCACAATCAGGGTTCATTGTCACATTATTTTGCGATGCTAATGCGGCGATTAGTACATTAAGTCGCGTGTGTCTCGCCACATACCCGCCACTACTGAGCGGCTGAGCGCGTGGAGTCCGTTCCGCCGCTAGCCCATTCCGATGGTCCGGTTACACGGCACATTTTAGAGTCAACGGAACTATTTCAGTTCCATTTCGTTAGAGGTCATGAAGATTATCACATGAATAATGTAAACATATTTAATATGATATTTTAAAACACTGTATTTTATCTGTGCCTTACATATGTATTTATTAAAGAGAACTGGTACAACACAGATGTAAAGATAAACCGATAGCTCAGCTTCCTATTTTTAACCATGTGGTACTTTGATTCACTATTCCACAGACGTCTGGAAAATTTGCGTTCGGCTCTCCCTTATGGCAGACAGCACGTGTGGGAAAAATCTATGTACTTACCTACGTAGTATTATTATTCTAAGCCTATTTTTAGATTTGTACTACTTTTAAGAGGAGAGCTAGTATTAATTCTGTCACGTGAGCCTGTGTGTAAATCGTGTAGGTAAGGGAGATTACCTACTTATCTGCGCTAAATATCTCCAAAGTTTAATAATCATAATAATTATTGTTTAATTATTGTTGATTTTCATGTATTTCAGGAACGTATAATGATGAAATTTTGCTTACGGTATGCTACCAAATACTGTTAACAATGATAGCAATCTCATATATAAATTCGGATTAATTATATATTTATTTCGACTGTGCTATCGTTACAAGTTTTTGATTTCTGATTTCTGATTGACTTTTTTTTTTACAAATCTCTCTCGCGATGCTAAGGCCGCCTGTGTTCAAAGCAACATTATAATTAAATCTACACACATCATATTATGTACTACGGGCTTAGAGCAGTCCTTCTTTTAGATAACACCAAATATATGTTTATATTTCTCTCGTGCATGTTGTTTTAATTAATTATAATATATTGGGGCAACTCACACACGGCCATCCAATCTTAAACCAAGCAGAAAATGCACTGCGACCGCAGGGCGGCTAATAAGTACACACATTATTATCTAAATATTTATTTATAAATAAGTTTCTTCACCCAGACACAACACAAATACTCGGGGCTATTACACATTATCTGTCCCAGGTTGGTATCGAACCCAACCCTTTTGGCATTCATAATCATTAACCACTGAGCCAGCAGGCCTCTCAACGGGTGCACACGAAATGTACCAATGAAATAAATTATATCGCATTTCTTGAATTGGTACTGATCATTGTGTAACATCTAAATGTACCTGTGTTTCCGAAAGTAAACGCCTGTCGTTGTATATGCACAGTTGGTCCATGAACAAGGTCTCACTTCAAACACGAACCACAAAGTAAGTTTCGTATCAGTACAATGTTATCTACAACCGACGCAATTAGCTTTCATTACACGCGTCTTATTTGAATCTATCTTACATCGATATGTGAAAGAATTTAACAGCAGATATCACAATAAATGCATTAGCTACCTGTTTGGTATAATAATAATGATAAATGGAGTAGACTTTACTTCCAAAATATTGCTATGATTCAATGAGAACATTTAGGAATTAAGAAAAAGTTAAAATATTAATCGAAGATCGATTATTTTCTACCAAACTGCGCTGCATTATATTCTGATTTGTGTTTTTCAGTCGGAAAGCGAATGTGTGTCTAATCTATTATGTTTTATACTAGTACTTTACTTTGTCATATTGGTGTCTACTGTTTCCAGATTGAGTAAACTCTGCAGTCCGCTTCAGTCGCTGTACCCTAAAATGTAATGTATAAATTTGATAAATATACGTACGTATCTTGATTGTTTGCTTTTTACTAATCACGGTTCTTACGCACTCGCGTAGCATTTGGATCTGTCTTATCATCTTCCGTGTCTTATCTCGAGTCGTGCAATATCTCTAAAGTCAAGGTCAGAGGTAATCAAATGAAAAGGAGAGAGTGCATTGCATATAGTAATCGTATAATTCAAGACATAAATACGTTCAAGTAATGAAAGCGCCTACTATCTTCTAACTGCTTGGTATTATCGCATTTGCAGCGCATCAACAGAATTAGAAAGAACGCCTCAAAGTGGCGCCATCTTTGTTTAAAGTACACAACAAAAGTCCCTATTGGCTTTCACAGATCTACCGAAAGAGGTTTGGGGTGTGGTAGGGTTTATACTCCGCCCCAGTATATAGATACTAAGGAGTAAGATGCGCGAAGTGCTTAAGGGCTGCTTTCTGTGACGCCATTTTAAGTGACGCCTTTATGTATGCGGTACGCGAATCTGTTATTCAATATTGTATGATTTAATCCTAGTTTTAGTTTTTGTCTCATGCGGATTGGTATGAGTAATAACTTTGACAATTTTTGTGCAAAGGTACGTATAGGCAAACTAATTCTAGCGATGCGAGGAAATGAATATCTTTAAATTTACGTCTTGTAAATGATCTATTGTAAAGTAAAAATGATCTCGATCTTTGTTACTTCCTCAGAGTCAGATGCCGTAAGATATAATACTTCGAAAACTAAAACAGTATATTGACAAGTATGTGACAATATCGACATTAATAAACTCACGCGGTTGAGTACTTCAATTTTGAAATAAAAAAATGAATAAGTATTACATTAATTGCATTTAATCAGACTCATTTTTTGTAGATTTATCCACTTGCAGACGTTGTTGTGGCGTGTGTTTTAAGTGGCAAGCCTGTCATGGTTGCTTCTTGCAAGTAATCAGTAGGTGCTGAAACGCAAAATTTCCGTAAGCCTACTTCGGGACAGGGTTTAATATCTTGTATATGTAAACTATATAAATCCATCATAATATAATTTAATTCAGTTACAATATTGACTGCTACTTCACTTTTATTGGGTATTTAATTCTACATTACTATTACTATCATGGTTTCCTTTAAATACTTCTTCAATTTGTTGTAATGTTCGCCCTTTCGTCTCTGGCAGCATAAAGTATATAACTAGTAAACTGTACACTAAGACAGAACCGTACAAAGCATATGTCCCATACATATTCAGTCCATCGACCAACGCCGGGAATGTCTTCAAAACGAGGAACATAAAACCGCTTCCAGAAGCAAAACTAATACTTCCACCCAAGCTCCTATATCTCAAAGGGAAGAGTTCCCCGGCCAACACGTTTCTTATCGGTACTATTCCCACAGCATTCGAGAAGAGAAGCAAGCTGAAAAATAATACTGGCATCCATATTGATTTCTGAATCCAGTCACGAGAGGCACCATATAGATAACAAACCAACAAAGCGTGACAAAATATACACAGGCCGCCTGACGATAATATCATGGTCCGTCTCGTAAATCTATGGATAACAAACACTGCTACTATATTTGAGAAGATCCTCCAGATGTCCATGAATACTGTCCAGAGGTAAACGTTTACCGATGGCCCCACCAGCATGTTGACGATGATGGTGGAATAGACGATCAAGACGGGACCCCCGGCGAACTGCAGCAAGGTGCCGCTGTGGACCATGATCATTATTGGTTTGTAGAACTCTTTCTTCACAATCACAGCTTTAAAATTGTCGAAAGAACTATGATTTGTTTCATTATTTTCACTCTTTATTCTTTCAGAGTTCAATTTCGCTCTAAGCATGGAATCCATTTCCTCGTCTTCAATATTACCTCTGAACCATCTAAACACGTTTTGAAATTTGTCGTATCTACCTTTTGATAGAAGATAGCTTGGAGATTCTGGGGTGTATATGGACATGATGAGACTCGTGAATGGGAAGAATAGGCACACTAAAGCAGTTTGTTGCCAGCTGAGCAAGGCCCCTAGGAAGTGTGCCAGTAGAATTCCTGCAGATTGAGAAAGAGTAAGCGTCGTGAGGAATGTCCCTCTGTTGCTCGGGCTGGTGCACTCCCCGAGGAGAACTGTGCTTACAGTAGACAACAGGCCTCCGGCGATACCATGGAATATTCTGCTTATAATCAGCATCTGAAAATGGACTCGTTTAATTTATGGGAAGACCCAAAAAATAAAACAAGTGAATTTTTATTTTCCCATGATCTGCCTATTGTATATAAATTGATTACCTGAACGTCATTAGCTAATACGGTGGTAATCCATCCTATGATAGACAGGATCGTAACGAAGTAGTGAGCTTTCTTCCGCCCGAGACGGTCCATCACAGGCGGTGTCAGGAAGTACCCGCAAATCATTCCTAGAGCGTAGATTGACGCTAAAACGAATAAGGAGCTATTAAAACTATAACTATAAATGTAAAAGATAGCTAAGCATTTAAGAATGGTAGAATTAAATGTTTTAGCAACAAAGAAGTTTTATTAAAAATGTCAGGCCATAATATATTAGATGTTAGATGTTAGATTAGATTCAGGTTAGCAGAAGAGTACTTTTGACATTATTGACTGAAATAAACATATTTGTTTAATTATGCTTTTATCGATTTTTTTAACAAACGCTTGAGTGACTTACACACATACATAACCATCTCTTAATCTTTTAAACTCTACTAGGTATTTTATTTCACGCAATTTTATCTTCAAATAGGCTTTTATAATTATCTGTTTTAAGGATACCTACTAATTTAATTTTTTCTCCGGAATCGCGTAATTGTCGGATCTTTCAAAAATCATTGCTTTGTTTGCTTCTTCCTCTGTTAATGTAAACTAATATCCCAATCTTGTGTCATATTCATATTGTGATTCAATAACATCTCACCAATCCATGACTCCTCCTCTTTTGTCAACTTCAGAATGGAAGAGGGCTCCCTCAACTGCGGCAGGAGAATCGCCGGGTAACCTAACGCACTGCCATACCCCACCGTGGTCAAGTCTACCGCTGCGGTGACGAAACACTGAAATTTGATCAACATGACATGTCAATCAACAGTCAGACTCATTAAAGACTACATGTTTCTGTGGCATTGGTTAACCTATAATGATACGTACAGAACTAGAATTAAATATTCGTCAGTTTACATTCCTTTTACTCTGTAATAATTGTTCCCCCAACCTTCAATAACTTACCTGTTTCATAAACGGTGATACTCGCGAATTTTGGCACATTTTCACACAAAACTAGTTTGTTCGTCTATTCACAGTTGTATGAATTACCAAATTACATTTCTACATCGTAAGCATTGCATTATGTAATTCTATATTTTATTATATTTAGAAACCACTATTTCAATGTTTTATGAGTAAATTTTTAAAACAACTCCAATTTTCGTAAATTAATTAAGTATTCCTTGGTTACATATTCACTGGAAGATAAATAGTTTAAATGTTAACACCCACTTATGTATAGGAGACTTAGCAGCGTCTCTGTAGAATTTAATATATTAAAAACTTCCTAGTTGGAGTTCAATGAGCACTCGCAATGTTCGTACGATAAGACTCTTCGTCTGTATGTATTTAGTAGGTACACACTGCAACTTATCTGAGTAATTGATAAAACAGTTTTGACTACTCACCTATAATATTAGACTAGCTGTCGGCAAACGTTCTGCGATATCAATTATTTTCGGCTGTTAAATCAAAAATTACGAATTTCTCCAAATTATGCAATTGCTGAATCCTAGTGCAAAGTTACTAGCACTTTGTTACTTCGTGGAGTACAATTAGCTTTGATCGCCCGGGCTGTGGTAGGCATTATCGCGGCCTGAACGGCCCTCGGTTTTGTTACTTTAATTGCGTTTCTTAAAGTATAATATTTATATGATTTTATTATATGTTGGTATCACTCAACCACAGCTTTAGTGTTTCCATTTTCTTATATAGTCCGTATAATACGAGTACAACTGCAATACGAGATACGAGATTTTGCTAACCTTCCTTTCTATACAAGTAGAAGCAATGTTAGATTCGTTTCTTTAATAGTTCAACTGCTACATACTATGTGATGTAATTTCAGACAATGGGACTTTATAACCCCGAAACCTACTGAAAAATTACTCATAGGTAATCTATTTGATTCTACGATTTATTGTCTTGTGCCAAACAAAGGATGTGTTCACATCAGAAACGTTTTAACAAACTAGCGACCATCTGTAATAATTAAAAAAACAATTTAAGTGCAAAAAATATGTACTTACATGGGTTACTTAATTTTTCAGATTTGGAATCAGCAGGGCGCATTGTGGCCACTTGTGGAAGATATATTCGGGTTTGAATCTCGAATTGTCAACATAAACACAATTAAAGAATTCCTTGGAGAACTCTATAGGAGACTAAGGGCAAAATCAACCTGCTAAGTCGACATATTCAAGCCATCCTAATCAAGAAAAAAAATAATAATTTCAAGTTTTAGGCATTGTGTTGGAAGTTTCATTTTGGTTCAAATAAAGGTTGGTTGAAAAATTAAAATTTTAATACAATGCTTTTGAAAATTTAAATACATACTTTAGTATAACCGTAGTTTTATTTGAAGCCTGTAATATCGGTCACAGATATTTTCTACAAACGATCATAAGTTCCTGCTATAAAAAAATAGAAAACCGTGGAGTCGAATCAAAAAATGACTTACGTATTTATTTACATATTTTAACTGTCAGCGCAACAACCAAGCATTTTGAAAAACAGCTGTTTTGTTAATTACGTTGAATCTTCATACAAGTTTCTTAAAATAAAAGATAAAGATAGGTATAAGCCCATTCTTATATTTGGAAACATATTAAGCAACAAAAAATATCGTAAATGTAAAAGTCAAAACTGTAGGATTTGCATTTTTGAATATCCTGTTTTGAATTGCAAGTTATTATGGGCCTCTATTGCCCTCCCACCACATCATTTTTTTACAGATTACGCCTGTAATACTGCTGGAATTAGATGGCAAATAACCATCTTGAACTTAAATGTTTTTATTCTTTTATAAAATGGACATTACTTTCCGACTGTCTTAAAATCTAGATTACAATTCATGTCCTTTGAGCTCCTACCTGAAAAGCTAATTCATTACGCGAACTATGCAGTTGGCGCTAGTTGGAACCGAATTAAATCAAACCCCACTCCACGCCAGCGCTGTTCCAAGGCGGGGCGCCACGGCTCGCTGGGCCAGTGGTACTCCAAAAGCCGTAGCACCCGACCGTATTCTGCAGTCACATCATGTCCTTAGCGGAAGGTGCGTCTGATACTGAACACAGACCGGAGGAAGATAAGCCAAGCGCGCCCAAGAAAACAGAGAAAGGCAGGAATTCGGTGAGTTCATTTCTGTTTTTTTGGTCTGTCTTTATCGACCCTAGTGGAACTTAGAGTCCCTTGACAAATTACCTGAATGTTAACAATATTGTTTTGATTTTTTATACTACATTTTTACTTATTGCCATAATGAAAGTCTGTATAGCAATGCGTACGAAGCCGCGCGCATAGCTAGTATAGCCTATAGCCTTCCTCGATAAATGAGCTATGTAACACTGAAAGAATTTTTCAAATCGGACCAATATTTCCTGAGATTAGTGAGTTCAAAACAATCAAACAAACTCTTCAGCTTTATATATTAGTATAGAGTATAGATATAGATATAGATATTTTTAATACACCAATGCAAATGCTATACCTATTTTGATTACATTACTCAGACTGTATGTAAATACCTATATATAATTTCAACAGTCACATGTAATATTTTTGTTCAATCTCAACAGCATCCGTACATAGACGAAATATTAACGATCCACAACTTAGAATCGGGCGCGTTCGCAGTGCGCAGGGTGCACGCGAACGGCTCCGTGAGGGACCTGTTGTACGGCGCCGAGTACGCGCGCGCGCACCTCGCCAAGTACGCCAGCCCGAGGGCGAGGAAACCGTTCACCGCGGGACAGGTAGCGCACTACGGATACCAAATATTGCAGGCGTTGAAGTTTTTGCACGAGAAAGGATTGCCTCACGGTACGTTTTACTTGTGTTAATTACTGGCCCCCGCCTCCCGCTTGCCCCAGCCCCTCCCACCCCCTGCTATTGGCATCAATAAATTTTATTTTAATCAACTCTCTCCCCCTCTGAGAACTTCGATAGCCAGAAAGTTATAAGAGTTTGGTTGAAAGAAAATAATTAACTATATAACAAAGCTCGAAACCATTTTCTTTACCGAACATGTATTATTGAATAGTGCACGCATCCTGTGAATTTACATGGTGACTAACAAATATATAAAGGTTACAGCAATGTAAAGATTTGTCAATTGCATTTTTTATATACAAGTCAAAAGGTTTAGACCAATGTTTTGTGACTTACATACTTTACATAATATGGAAGTAGCAGACGAGCATGCAGTCCACCTGATGGCAAGTGGCTACTGCCGCCCATGGACATTTGTAATCGACCACAGATAAGATTAGATTCCTATCTCAGGTCAACCACAGCTGTGTAATAAAAAAACAAATATGTTTCAGGTCACATCCACCCGGGAAACATTGCAATAGATAACCAAAGAGTTCTGTTAATGGACATAGAGAATATTCTGATGGGCGTGGCCTGTCTATACCGGCCGTACTTGACGGAGCTGCGGCGGGCGAGCGCGCCCGAGGCGGTCGACGTGTATTGCTTCGGGAGGACTTTGTACGAAATGACCTTCGCCTGCCCTCTGGACGGGTGCTACTATGATACCTTCACCGATGGAATATCGGAAGATTTAGGTCAGTTGGAAATACCCTACTTGTATTGGTTTCCTGTAAATTATTTCATGGGAGTTTTCAAAAGTAGAGTGGACAGTCTACTAGGCAAGAACGCTATAGTGCATTTTTTATCATCGTTTTCCATCAGGCGAGAACGTGCGTTTTATAACTAAGATTTATTTAAATATCCCTTGCTATAACGGCAAATGAAAACAACACGAGGATACTTGCACACCTTAGAGATGTTATAAAGTGTGTCATATTTTCTGAGGTGTGTGAAGTCTACCGATCCGCACTTGGCGTCGTGGTGGACTGTGGCCTAAATCCCTCTCACTATGAGAGGAGACCCGGTGAAAAGCCCGTCAAAATCGGTCCAGCCTTTCCAGAGTTTAGCCGGAACAAACAGACAGACACAAAAATTGTAATGTTATTATTGGTATATGTATCGTGTTTACATACTCGTACATATGAATTTAGTAAAAAGCGGTTATTTTAATATTACAAACGGACGCTCCAATTTTATTTATTAGTATAGATAATGCGATTCGATTCCAGACAGTGTCCTCCAACTGTGTCTGTCGAGCGACTCGTGCAAGCGCGGCGGGCCCGCGCTCGACGGGCTGCTGCACCACCCGTTCTTCACGCGCGCGACCCTCAACGGCCTCGCGCCGCGCCACCCCGCGAAGGGCCACCTCAAGTTCCCGCTGCCCTTGAAGGACGAGCTCAAGAACGCCCTCCAGAAGATAGAAGTCAGACTCAAGGACGACCAGAAACTTGTTAGTTGACGTTTCTTACTGTCACTTACTGAAAATACACAAATATATGTAATTAGCTGTACCCAGCGCGCGTTGCTACGCCGTCAACTAAAATAAATTTCAAGGAAAAACAGTGGCGCCATCTGTCTTAATTTGGTCGTACCAGCTCCGAAACGGGCTAATGCAGAGCAACTTTGGTAAAGATCATCACATGATCAAATGCATGGTTTACGATTCTATAAAGGACATATAGACAAACATTCATTTAAGATAACTTGTAGGCCACTGGGCATTAAGTTCGCCTTTTGTAAAAAACAATAAATACTAAATAAATAAATGAATATGAATTGAGGTTGTTATCACATTAATTATGTCGATCATTATCAGGTGCGCAATGCAAGGAGAGAAGCCCGGATACAAGAGATAATCGGCTCGGAAACGGAAATGAAGAAACAGAAACGGAAAGCGGTATGTGTTGCTTTAGAATTTTTTGGAACGAAGTGTCCTACCTCGCGTGGCGAAGGAGGCTAGACGGAAAAAAATCAGACGAAGAATTCAGACGGAAGTTGTCCGACACACTAGTGTTGGCAATTAAAAAAATTAAAATTTCATTACAATTCCTTCACTAATTAATCGAAAAGAACTTTGTTCCATCCGAGTGTCCCTTGACACCTCTCTCGTGTTTTTTTTTATTGTACTCTATAGTATATAGAGCACTCAACAATGTGTTACTACCGTATTGTCTTGTTAATAATAATAAAGAATAATTTGTATGAGCAGAGGAAGCGCGACAGCGTGTGGAAGTCGTGTTCGTCGCTGGCGGACACCGCGCCCTCGCCCAGCGGCAGCGGCGCGTCCTCGCCCGCGCCGCCCGCGCGCTGTGAGTCGCCCCACCTTAGCCTCGCCTATATCGTTTATACTAGCCGACCCGGCAAACGTTGCTTTGCTATATACATTATAATTAAAACCCCCGCAACCCGAGTACAGGTGGAATTTCGTAAAATCCGTTCTTAGCTGACCTCTACTCGCCAAAAGGAATATTCCTACCAAATTTCAAGTGTCTAGGTCTTCTGGTTCCAGAGATATCGTGATGAGTCAATATATCGC